>JAUIMM010001449.1:0-255000 GCA_031769625.1 Taudactylus pleione
CTGGTTAGTAAACACTGCCCGATCGGAGCTGAGCTATATTATATTATATTATATATATATGTGAGCCCACACTATGGGGCCACAGAAAATGTTTATTCGGGCCGCATGTTTGACATTGCTGCTCTACACCCTATCTGGAGAGCGATGTGACTGCTCATTTGCAGATTTGGGACTTGTGTCCTATATTTGTACCCAGTGCACTTTATATGTGTAAGTCCTCGATGCCTGGAGGTACCAAAGACATTATATTACGCTGCCATTATCGCTTTGGTTATAAATATTGTATTTTTTATTCTATTTATTTATACGCAGTGCCCTTTATATACCATGTCCATGACATCTGGAGGTTAGTGATAAACCATCATATGCTGCTACTGTATTGTCATATGTAATATACAACCACCTTATGTTGTCTGGTTTGGATATAAATTTTGTATTTTTTATTCTATTTATTTATACCCAGTGCACTCGCAGTGTAGTCTCTCCATCGCGCATGCGCAAATCTTTAGGAAAATGGCTGCTGCACCAGACTCTGGAGAGGTCAGTATAATGTAAGGGTGCAGTGTGTGTGGTGTGGGGCCCCCTGCACCCCAGGTGCCCCGGGTACCACATACCATAAACCCAAAGTAGATGCCCCCCACTCTCTGACCTTTCAGCACTGCTTGCAGAATGACGGCGTCCATCCCTTGGGCTCCCACTCGCTCTTCCTGGAGGATGGTCAGCAGGGGTTTATCTCGTACAATGTCCTTTATCTGTGAGGTAAGAGGACATACGTGTCAGGAAAACATGATGATACTATAAGCTGTGACATGTATCAGATCTTTCTGCAGGCAGATACATTGTATTGTACACCTAGAACTTTGCCCCTAGACAAACCATGATACACAGCAATGGGCACCAATACTATGGGCACCAATACCATGGACACTAATAGTATGGGCACCAATACTAGGGGCACTAATACTAGGGACACTAATACTAGGGGCACTAATACTAGGGGCACTAATACTAGGGGCACCAATACTATGGGCACCAATACTATGGGCACCAATACCATGGACACTAATAGTATGGGCACCAATACTAGGGGCACTAATACTAGGGGCACTAATACTAGGGGCACTAATACTAGGGGCACCAATACTAGGGGCACCAATACCATGGACACTAATAGTATGGGCACCAATACTAGGGGCACTAATACTAGGGACACTAATACTAGGGGCACTAATACTAGGGGCACTAATACTAGGGGCACCAATACTATGGGCACCAATACTAGGGGCACCAATACTGGGGGCACCAATACTATGGGCACTAATACTGTACATGTATTTTTATATAAAAAAAGAGAGTGAGAGAATTTGATGTTTTGTTGGATGAAAATTGGCTGAATGAAAGCGTCACATCTTATATGCAGGACAATATTCATCCGGTCCGACCGGGCGAGACTGGACCACAAGTGCTGAGTGTATGCACCTTCCACCATTACTGCCCTCATTCCTGTGATTCTACCCCAGGAACAGCCCCCGACTCTCTGGGCACTGTGGTCAGGACGTCCAATCAGGAGTGAAGCTGATAAAACACTGCATGTAAAGAGCGATGGCAAAGGTGTGTGCCCACCTGTAATCTCCCAGCGTTACATCAGCCACCCGCAGCGTTACATCAGCCACCCGCAGCGTTACATCAGCCACCCGCAGCGTTACATCAGCCACCCGCAGCGTTACATCAGCCAGCCGCAGCCTTACATCAGCCAGCCGCAGCCTTACATCAGCCACCCGCAGCCTCACATCAGCCACCCGCAGCATTACATCAACCAGCCGCAGCGTTACATCAGCCAGCCGCAGCCTTACATCAGCCACCCGCAGCCTTACATCAGCCACCCGCAGCCTTACATCAACCAGCCGCAGCGTTACATCAGCCAGCCGCAGCGTTACATCAGCCAGCCGCAGTGTTACATCAGCCAGCCGCAGCCTTACATCAGCCACCAGCAGCCTTACATCAGCCACCCGCAGCCTTACATCAGCCACCCGCAGCATTACATCAGCCACCCGCAGCGTTACATCAGCCAGCCGCAGCCTTACATCAGCCAGCCGCAGCCTTACATCAGCCACCCGCAGCCTCACATCAGCCACCCGCAGCATTACATCAACCAGCCGCAGCCTTACATCAGCCACCCGCAGCCTTACATCAGCCACCCGCAGCCTTACATCAACCAGCCGCAGCGTTACATCAGCCAGCCGCAGCGTTACATCAGCCAGCCGCAGTGTTACATCAGCCAGCCGCAGCTTTACATCAGCCACCAGCAGCCTTACATCAGCCACCCGCAGCCTTACATCAGCCACCCGCAAGGACCTATACGCTATTCATTGCTGTGTGTTCTGTGATTAGCTTCTACTGTATGGGGTCCTGGAAACGCTTGGTTGGGCCCAGGGACTGTCACTGCTGTGTGATCTCTGATAGTTTCTACGTGTGGGGTCCTGGAAGTGATTGAGTGGACATACACTATGCACTGCTGCGTGATCAGTGATAGTTTCTACTGTGGGGACTGAGGGTCTCTAGCTATTTCGTGGAATTGTTCTGGGACATTATACTTTCTGGGACTGCCTCTGTCTGGACTGCTACCTGTTTATTGCCCGTTCACTGGATTTACTGCTTGTCCTGACATATTATCTGTTGCTGTGTGCTGTGGAAAAATAAACCATCACATTGGTTTCATCTGCTCGGTGTCTGGGTGATTGAGAGAACCCCGTATCCTCACATTTGGCGGCAGCGACAGTGGGATCATTCAGACATCAGTCAAGGAGCAGTGAAAGCGTGAAGTCACTCACAATAGAGAAGAGAGGATCAGGCCATATGTAAGGAATTTGCAGTAAAGTGGTCCCAGCAACTGAGTGGTCGCCAGTCCTGTAAAAGGTAAAATGGTGCTAAGGAAAGAAAGTCAGTGCCTCAAGTCTCCCTGGGCAGTGAAGCTCATGGATGGAGGTACGTCGGTATGTCGGCAGGCTAGGAAGCCAGATATTTTATTTATTAAAAGGATCCAGTACATATGGGCGTACTGGAATGATGCTCGGAGGATGATTAGCGGGTGGAGAGTATCCAGCTTAACAGACAAATTGTATTATCTGGGAGATGCTTTCATGCACTGCAGAAGTGAAGCAGTCACATGGAAGATGTTGGGTGATCCAGAGTTTGAAGAATTCATGGAGGAAGTGAAGCTACAATGGCCCAAATGATACAAGGAAGCCACTGTACAAAGACAGAAGGGCAGGTCCAGGATAAGTTGTCCTCCTGGACAGATCCAGAGGAAAGATCCGAAATAGGACTACTGCAACCCGGCCAGACAACCGAGGGGGTTGCCCCAAAATTATCTGTTACCAGTGGAGCGGGGTCATTGTCAGGGGGGCCCCTAAGCCCCCTGGAAGAACTGTGCATGGAGGAGTTGATAGCAGAATGCCAGCTGTGGGGCATCCCTGGCCAATTCGGCACGTGCAGGGAAATCCTTCAGTGTATACTCCAGGACCAGGGGGACCCCACCAAAGCGTTCACTGATTATCGGACATTTATACTCGATCACAGCCCACTGATGAGTGTGGGGGAACAGCTGGAGTGTCTGGAGTCATGCTTTGTTGTGGCAGAGGAAGAAGCCTCAGATCGTGGTCTCCTGGATACCCCAGGCTGGTGGGACCAGTGTTGCAGGGTGGATGCGGAAAGGCACCGCCTGCAACAGCTTCTCCCACACCCAAAGGACACAGCTGCCCAGTGTACTATACTGGGAGAGACTAGCGCCCAAGTGAAGGAAGCAGTGCCCATAATACAGGCACCCCAGGAGGAGTCGCACTACACCTTCCCTTTTGCTGAGGTGGAAGATGGAGACCTATTAACCAGCTGCCAGGGGATCTATGAGGACGGTGTCCAGGAGGAGATCACCAAGGTTGGGGGAGTACCGTCTCACTTCCCGACCACAAGCATATCAGTCGCAGATGGCATCGTGGTCCAGGCTGTTCAGCATACCCAGCTGGGAGAGGCCCATCATGATGAACTGGCAATGGCAGACTCTTTTATTTCATCGGGGGAGGCTGAGGAGAAAATGCCCTGTGTATATCCTGCTATCCTAACTCCCACTGAAGCAGTGGCGGACTGGGCCGGGGAGCAGGGTGCCATTTCCCCCCCTGGGCCGGTATAGTTTCAATGTTATGGGGCCGGTCCAGTGGTCGAAGTGTGTGACATACCGGCACATACGATTTGCGTAGACCCGGAAGTGCCTGTACAGCAGGTGAGATGCTAATACTGCATGCGTGACTCACACAGCCACACATTCCAGAGTCCTTGCAATGCCGCACTTCTATATAATGATGTGCCTCCCCGGAAGTTCTGCTGGCTGCTGGCCAGCCGTTGACTACCGCTACTGTTGCTCCTGGGTTGCCGCTGCGGCTGGATGGATCTCTGTTCCCTGCTCCTCCTCTCATCATCAGTACTTCCTCTGTGTCTCCCCTCCCCTCCTCATGAATTGACTGCTGCTCCTGGCTCCCGCGGAGTTGCATGTTAATGATGGTCGGAACTGCAGACACTGCCCCGTTCACCTACTCCTTACTTGACGGCTACTGCTCCTGGACTCCGTTGGGGTGCGGGTTGTCGCTGGATGGAAGTCCCTGTTCCTGAACACATCTCCACTCCCTCTGTGCTGTGCCTAACCTCCCCTGCTCCTCACTCGACTGCTGCTGCTTCTGGCTCCCCTGGGGTTCCCGGGTTATTGATGGTCGGGACTCGACTCCGTGTTCCACTTCTCATCTCCACTTCTGTGACTTTCTTACACCACCTCTGGATCCCTCTCTACTCTGCCACCCACAGACACCATCCTAGCAGATAGCCAGCCAGGAGGGAGCATGTTCTCTCAGCTCTGCTGACTGTTTATAGAAGCACCTGGTGAGTAATATCATCCAGGGTGCTTATGTAAGTGTTTTTCCTGTGGGGGCCTATAGGTGACTGTGTTTTTCCTGTGGGGGCCTATAGGTGACTGTGTTTTTCCTGTGGGGGCCTATAGGTGACTGTGTTTTTCCTGTGGGGGCCTATAGGTGACTGTGTTTTTCCTGTGGGGGCCTATAGGTGACTGTGTTTTTCCTGTGGGGGCCTATGGGTGACTGTGTTTTTCCTGTGGGGGCCTATAGGTGACTGTGTTTTTCCTGTGGGGGCCTATGGGTGACTGTTTTTTTCATGTGGGGGCCTATAGGTGACTGTGTTTTTCCTGTGGGGCCTATAGGTGACTGTGTTTTTCCTGTGGGGGCCTATAGGTGACTGTGTTTTTCCTGTGGGGGCCTATAGGTGACTGTGTTTTTCCTGTGGGGGCCTATAGGTGACTGTGTTTTTCCTGTGGGGGCCTATAGGTGACTGTGTTTTTCTTGTGGGGGCCTATAGGTGACTGTGTTTTTCCTGTGGGGGCCTATAGGTGACTGTGTTTTTCCTGTGGGGGGCTATAGGTGACTGTGTTTTTCATGTGGGGGCCTATGGGTGACTGTGTTTTTCATGTGGGGGCCTATAGGTGACTGTGTTTTTCCTGTGGGGGCCTATAGGTGACTGTGTTTTTCCTGTGGGGGCCTATAGGTGACTGTGTTTTTCCTGTGGGGGCCTATAGGTGACTGTGTTTTTCCTGTGGGGGGCTATAGGTGACTGTGTTTTTCATGTGGGGGCCTATGGGTGACTGTTTTTTTCATGTGGGGGCCTATAGGTGACTGTGTTTTTCCTGTGGGGGCCTATAGGTGACTGTGTTTTTCCTGTGGGGGCCTATAGGTGACTGTGTTTTTCATGTGGGGGCCTATAGGTGACTGTGTTTTTCCTGTGGGGGCCTATAGGTGACTGTTTTTTCTTTGGGGCCTATAGGTGACTGTGTTTTTCCTGTGGGGGCCTATAGGTGACTGTGTTTTTCCTGTGGGGGCCTATAGGTGACTGTGTTTTTCCTGTGGGGGCCTATAGGTGACTGTGTTTTTCCTGTGGGGGCCTATAGGTGACTGTGTTTTTCCTGTGGGGGCCTATAGGTGACTGTGTTTTTCCTGTGGGGGCTTATAGGTGACTGTGTTTTTCCTGTGGGGGCCTATAGGTGACTGTGTTTTTCCTGTGGGGGCCTATAGGTGACTGTGTTTTTCCTGTGGGGGCCTATAGGTGACTGTGTTTTTCCTGTGGGGGCCTATAGGTGACTGTGTTTTTCCTGTGGGGGCCTATGGGTGACTGTGTTTTTCCTGTGGGGGCCTATAGGTGACTGTGTTTTTCATGTGGGGGCCTATGGGTGACTGTGTTTTTCCTGTGGGGGCCTATAGGTGACTGTGTTTTTCCTGTGGGGGCCTATAGGTGACTGTGTTTTTCCTGTGGGGGCCTATAGGTGACTGTGTTTTTCCTGTGGGGGCCTATAGGTGACTGTGTTTTTCCTGTGGGGGCCTATAGGTGACTGTGTTTTTCCTGTGGGGGCCTATAGGTGACTGTGTTTTTCCTGTGGGGGCCTATAGGTGACTGTGTTTTTCATGTGGGGGCCTATGGGTGACTGTTTTTTTCCTGTGGGGGCCTATGGGTGACTGTGTTTTTCATGTGGGGGCCTATGGGTGACTGTTTTTTTCCTGTGGGGGCCTATAGGTGACTGTGTTTTTCCTGTGGGGGCCTATGGGTGACTGTGTTTTTCATGTGGGGGCCTATGGGTGACTGTGTTTTTCCTGTGGGGGCCTATAGGTGACTGTGTTTTTCCTGTGGGGGCCTATGGGTGACTGTGTTTTTCCTGTGGGGGCCTATAGGTGACTGTGTTTTTCCTGTGGGGGCCTATAGGTGACTGTGTTTTTCATGTGGGGGCCTATAGGTGACTGTGTTTTTCCTGTGGGGGCCTATAGGTGACTGTGTTTTTCCTGTGGGGGCCTATAGGTGACTGTGTTTTTCCTGTGGGGGCCTATAGGTGACTGTGTTTTTCCTGTGGGGGCCTATAGGTGACTGTGTTTTTCCTGTGGGGGCCTATAGGTGACTGTGTTTTTCCTGTGGGGGCCTATAGGTGACTGTGTTTTTCCTGTGGGGGCCTATAGGTGACTGTGTTTTTCCTGTGGGGGCCTATAGGTGACTGTGTTTTTCCTGTGGGGGCCTATAGGTGACTGTGTTTTTCCTGTGGGGGCCTATGGGTGACTGTGTTTTTCCTGTGGGGGCCTATAGGTGACTGTGTTTTTCCTGTGGGGGCCTATGGGTGACTGTGTTTTTCATGTGGGGGCCTATAGGTGACTGTGTTTTTCCTGTGGGGGCCTATAGGTGACTGTGTTTTTCCTGTGGGGGCCTATAGGTGACTGCGTTTTTCCTGTGGGGGCCTATAGGTGACTGCGTTTTTCCTGTGGGGGCCTATAGGTGACTGCGTTTTTCCTGTGGGGGCCTATAGGTGACTGCGTTTTTCCTGTGGGGGCCTATAGGTGACTGTGTTTTTCCTGTGGGGGCCTATAGGTGACTGTGTTTTTCCTGTGGGGGCCTATAGGTGACTGTGTTTTTCCTGTGGGGGCCTATAGGTGACTGTGTTTTTCCTGTGGGGGCCTATAGGTGACTGTGTTTTTCCTGTGGGGGCCTATAGGTGACTGTGTTTTTCCTGTGGGGGCCTATAGGTGACTGTGTTTTTCCTGTGGGGGCCTATAGGTGACTGTGTTTTCCTGTGGGGGCCTATAGGTGACTGTGTTTTTCCTGTGGGGGCCTATAGGTGACTGTGTTTTTCCTGTGGGGCCTATAGGTGACTGTGTTTTTCCTGTGGGGGCCTATAGGTGACTGTGTTTTCCTGTGGGGGCCTATAGGTGACTGTGTTTTTCCTGTGGGGGCCTATAGGTGACTGTGTTTTTCCTGTGGGGGCCTATAGGTGACTGTGTTTTTCCTGTGGGGGCCTATAGGTGACTGTGTTTTTCCTGTGGGGGCCTATAGGTGACTGTGTTTTTCCTGTGGGGGCCTATGGGTGACTGTTTTTTTCCTGTGGGGGCCTATAGGTGACTGTGTTTTTCCTGTGGGGGCCTATAGGTGACTGTGTTTTTCCTGTGGGGGCCTATAGGTGACTGTGTTTTTCCTGTGGGGGCCTATAGGTGACTGTGTTTTTCCTGTGGGGGCCTATAGGTGACTGTGTTTTTCCTGTGGGGGCCTATAGGTGACTGTGTTTTTCCTGTGGGGGCCTATGGGTGACTGTTTTTTTCCTGTGGGGGCCTATAGGTGACTGTGTTTTTCATGTGGGGGCCTATGGGTGACTGTTTTTTTCCTGTGGGGGCCTATAGGTGACTGTGTTTTTCCTGTGGGGGCCTATAGGTGACTGTGTTTTTCCTGTGGGGGCCTATAGGTGACTGTGTTTTTCATGTGGGGGCCTATAGGTGACTGTGTTTTTCCTGTGGGGGCCTATAGGTGACTGTTTTTTCTTTGGGGCATATAGGTGACTGTGTTTTTCCTGTGGGGGCCTATAGGTGACTGTGTTTTTCCTGTGGGGGCCTATAGGTGACTGTGTTTTTCCTGTGGGGGCCTATAGGTGACTGTGTTTTTCCTGTGGGGGCCTATAGGTGACTGTGTTTTTCCTGTGGGGGCCTATAGGTGACTGTGTTTTTCCTGTGGGGGCCTATAGGTGACTGTGTTTTTCCTGTGGGGGCTTATAGGTGACTGTGTTTTTCCTGTGGGGGCTTATAGGTGACTGTGTTTTTCCTGTGGGGGCCTATAGGTGACTGTGTTTTTCCTGTGGGGGCCTATAGGTGACTGTGTTTTTCCTGTGGGGGCCTATAGGTGACTGTGTTTTTCCTGTGGGGGCCTATAGGTGACTGTGTTTTTCCTGTGGGGGCCTATAGGTGACTGTGTTTTTCCTGTGGGGGCCTATGGGTGACTGTTTTTTTCATGTGGGGGCCTATGGGTGACTGTGTTTTTCCTGTGGGGGCCTATAGGTGACTGTGTTTTTCCTGTGGGGGCCTATAGGTGACTGTGTTTTTCATGTGGGGGCCTATGGGTGACTGTGTTTTTCCTGTGGGGGCCTATAGGTGACTGTGTTTTTCCTGTGGGGGCCTATAGGTGACTGTGTTTTTCATGTGGGGGCCTATAGGTGACTGTTTTTCCTGTGGGGGCCTATAGGTGACTGTGTTTTTCCTGTGGGGGCCTATAGGTGACTGTGTTTTTCCTGTGGGGGCTTATAGGTGACTGTGTTTTTCCTGTGGGGGCCTATAGGTGACTGTGTTTTTCTTTGGGGCATATAGGTGACTGTGTTTTTCCTGTGGGGGCCTATAGGTGACTGTGTTTTTCCTGTGGGGGCCTATAGGTGACTGTGTTTTTCCTGTGGGGGCCTATAGGTGACTGTGTTTTTCCTGTGGGGGCCTATAGGTGACTGTGTTTTTCCTGTGGGGGCCTATAGGTGACTTTGTTTTTCCTGTGGGGGCCTATAGGTGACTGTGTTTTTCCTGTGGGGGCTTATAGGTGACTGTGTTTTTCCTGTGGGGGCCTATAGGTGACTGTGTTTTTCTTTGGGGCATATAGGTGACTGTTTTTTTCCTGTGGGGGCCTATAGGTGACTGTGTTTTTCCTGTGGGGGCCTATAGGTGACTGTGTTTTTCATGTGGGGGCCTATAGGTGACTGTTTTTTTCATGTGGGGGCCTATAGGTGACTGTTTTTTCTTTGGGGCATATAGGTGACTGTGTTTTTCCTGTGGGGGCCTATAGGTGACTGTGTTTTTCCTGTGGGGGCCTATAGGTGACTGTGTTTTTCCTGTGGGGGCTTATAGGTGACTGTGTTTTTCCTGTGGGGGCCTATAGGTGACTGTGTTTTTCCTGTGGGGGCCTATAGGTGACTGTGTTTTTCCTGTGGGGGCTTATAGGTGACTGTGTTTTTCCTGTGGGGGCCTATAGGTGACTGTGTTTTTCCTGTGGGGGCCTATAGGTGACTGTGTTTTTCCTGTGGGGGCCTATAGGTGACTGTGTTTTTCCTGTGGGGGCCTATAGGTGACTGTGTTTTTCCTGTGGGGGCTTATAGGTGACTGTGTTTTTCCTGTGGGGGCCTATAGGTGACTGTGTTTTTCCTGTGGGGGCCTATAGGTGACTGTGTTTTTCCTGTGGGGGCCTATAGGTGACTGTGTTTTTCCTGTGGGGGCTTATAGGTGAGTGTGTTTTTCCTGTGGGGGCCTATAGGTGACTGTGTTTTTCCTGTGGGGGCCTATAGGTGACTGTGTTTTTCCTGTGGGGGCCTATAGGTGACTGTTTTTTTCTTTGGGGCCTATAGGTGACTGTGTTTTTCCTGTGGGGGCCTATAGGTGACTGTGTTTTTCCTGTGGGGGCCTATAGGTGACTGTGTTTTTCCTGTGGGGGCCTATAGGTGACTGTGTTTTTCCTGTGGGGGCCTATAGGTGACTGTGTTTTTCCTGTGGGGGCCTATAGGTGACTGTTTTTTTCTTTGGGGCATATAGGTGACTGTGTTTTTCCTGTGGGGGCATATAGGTGACTGTGTTTTTCCTGTGGGGGCCTATAGGTGATTGTGTTTTTCCTGTGGGGGCCTATAGGTGACTGTGTTTTTCCTGTGGGGGCTTATAGGTGACTGTGTTTTTCCTGTGGGGGCTTATAGGTGACTGTGTTTTTCCTGTGGGGGCCTATAGGTGACTGTTTTTTTCTTTGGGGCCTATAGGTGACTGTGTTTTTCCTGTGGGGGCCTATAGGTGACTGTGTTTTTCCTGTGGGGGCCTATAGGTGACTGTTTTTTCTTTGGGGCCTATAGGTGACTGTTTTTCCTGTGGGGGCCTATAGGTGACTGTTTTTTTCTTTGGGGCCTATAGGTGAGTGGATTTTTCCTGTCGGTAATATAATATGTTTGTTTTCTTTCTTATCTATGTGTGGTTTATTTTTGTGTGAAGCCTATTTGTTTTTATTTTTTATGTTCTATGTGTTTGTTTCATTTTTCCTTTTAATGTGTGTTTTTTTATGTGAATCCTATGGGGGAATTCAATGTGCATAATGTATAAGGGAGTATTACTACTGAATTTCATAATGTGTATAAGGGGTACTACAGTGTGGTGCACTACATTGATGAAAAGGGGCGCATCTTACGGACACGCCCGTCTGAGGGGTCACACCCCCTACAACCTTAAATTTTACATACCCCCTCCCCCCACACACACACACTTCTAAATTCCCACTTCGACCACTGGGCCGGTTAATACGTCGATCGCAATCTACCAGTAGCTCGCAGAGCTCTTGCATGTACATCGCGACCGACTTGCTGCAGTAACTGGGAATGGTGGTCTCTAAAGTGATCAGAGACTAAAGAAGCCTCTTATCATTTCAGATTCCAGCGTTCCCAGTAATGCAGTGCACGGATGACGCCACCCGCATCTCCTATGATGTGAAGAGCCTGCGCCTGCTGGATCTAATTAGATTCAGTCAGCGGCAGGCAGCGGACGTCTATGCGGGAGCACTGACCAGCGTGAAGAGAGGTAAGTACTGCACAGGGGAGGGGGCACTGCATAAAGGGCACTATTGGGGGCATTCTTGTGTGGATATTTTTTTGCTGTAATGTTGTGTGATTTGAGAAAAGGGTAATAGCCGAATCCATTCTGAATACTGAATGCAGATACACACACACACATGCAAGATCGACTCTAAGGGGTCTGTGTACTAAGCCTTAGAGAGAGAAAGTGGATGGAGATAAAGTACCTGCCAATCAGCTCCTGTCATTTTACAGGCTGTGTTTGAAAAGTGACAGGAGCTGATTGGTTGGTACTTTATTTTCATCCACTTTAACTCTCTCCAGGGCTTAGTACTGTGCATTGTGATCTGCAGTCACCTTGTCACTGATGTTGCAGTGTGCCGGTGCTGCCAGTGGCTGAGGGCAAGGGGGGGACTGGGATATCCTCTCTCTATTCCGCTCTTCAGCGCCCTGCAACTAGTAGTTTTGCTGTGTGAATCTGACAGGTCAGACTTTTGTAGGGCGGCATCGGTAATGAATATATGTGGTTTTTTTTTTTTCCTGTGAGGGCTATTGTGTTTACATGCATCCTCTAGTCGGGGTTAACAACACCAGGGCCACTTGCTTGTGTTGCCCCCCAGGCTGAAAGTTGCCAGCCAGCCCCTGCCCTGAAGGATATGAAGAATTGTACCCGATCCCCTATTTGGAAACTGAGGAATTGCAGGCAAAATGTTGGTACGTACCCTGTGATTTAAATGGAACATTGGTAGCAAAGACTGTTAACAAATTCTCTTCTGATTTATGATCTGATGTTAGGTTATCACCCTGTAATAACTCGGACAGTGGTGTGGACTGTAACTATGTGCCAGGGGATTTGCCTGCCCTAAGCAAGATTCCAGCAAGTACAGGCCAGGTGGATGTCAGGAGACAGCGCTTGCAACCCCTTCTCCCACCCCAGGGAGAAGGCACTGCACCACCCGGCCCTCAGCATCTCACAGAACACAAGGTATTTGTGGAGATAATTTTGGAGTGTTCAGCGCTTACGACCCTGAGAGGTACCCAACCAGTTATCCAGCCGACCAGGCTAGTAGAGGGGGTTACCAAGGAGGAGGACAGTCCAGAAGAAGTTCCAGGTGAGACACTGGCTTTTGAGGGGGGAGGGCTGGGACAGGACCAGCCTGTCCTGGTGGCTCCCCTGCAGCCACTAACTGCATTGTACCATATACAAGGTTCATCCTGGGGCCCGAGCCGTGAGGAGCCCACACGTTGCACTGAAAGTTGTCAGTCCCCCAGTTGGTGTTTGGGGGAGGAAGGAATGGACACTGCCACAAAAGTTCCATGTACAGAGCCCCAATATTTGCCTGCCCCTGGGCAACCGTTACTTGTACAAGGTGGTGAGGGGGAAGGTACCCACTGCCCCTGTGTTCCAGAAGTGAGGGTGTTAGGATGCCCGATTAGTATGATTTGGGGAAAGGGGTGTGAAAATGTGAAGGGGGAACACTAAACGTCTGACTTTGGGGAATTGCTAAATCCTCTGGTGATTAAAGGGGACATGTTATATTGTAATTTTGTACATGCGGATTGTGTAACTAGGCTGCTTCTCACATCCTGGCTCTTATGTTACATTACTCTGTGGGACACTGGTGGCACACTCACCCACAAGATGCTTTACAATGCACCCCACCTCGCCCAGTCAGTAATGTTTCCTGATCACCCCTGGGAACAAGGCCTAAAAAGTGGGACAGGAATGTGAGGACATGAGATGTGTGTTTCAAATGTACTGGCAGCATCTCAGTCCTTGCAGAGATCAATTTACTTTTTAGTCCTTTTGTGTCCCCCTTCCCGTCTCCTAGTGTATGTGTGATCATTCTCAGGACACATTTCCATTAGCATGTCTATTATGTACTGTAATAATGTAAGTAATTGTAATGTTTAATACTGGATAAGCCTTGATGTTAGCCTGGTCCATATGTCTGTGTTATTCGTAACCACTAGAGCAAGGTGACACCTCCCAGAACAAAAGACCCTCTAAGTTACTTCCCACCTCCCCAGGGGACGCTCAGGATTTACTCCTCCTTCCATTTGCCTGTTTTGTGTCTCACGTGAATCTGGCAGACTGAACGGAACCATCCCAGCAGGTGTTCGTCAGTAATACCCGGAGGAGGTAGGAGAAAGTGACATCATAAGGGACGCGCACCAATCATCAAATGGTGCAATCCCCCCTGGGTGGTCACAATATCGTGGGAAATTGGAAGATTTCAAAACAGGTCACCGAAGGCAACTCCACATGTTAGTCGCTGACTTTGGCTAAGAGGCCTCGCTCTGCTAAGGTGCTAGTGGAACGCATCACCAGTTCTGTGGATTTATAGTTTGGAAATTCTGCAAGGACATATACACTATTCATTGCTGTGTGTTCTGTGATTAGCTTCTACTGTATGGGATCCTGGAACCAATTGTTTGGACCTAGGGACTATCATTGCTGTGTGATCAGTGATAGTTTCTACGTGTGGGGTCCTGGAAACACTTGGTTAGACCTAGGGACTATCACTGCTGTGTGATCTCTGATAGTTTCTACGTGTGGGGTCCTGGAAATGATTCAGTGGACTTTTGCGCTATTCACTGCTGTGTGATCAGTGATAGTTTCTATGTGTGGGGTCCTGGAAATGATTGAGTGGACCTAGGGACTATCACTGCTGTGTGATCTCTGATAGTTTCTACGTGTGGGGTCCTGGAAACGCTTGGTTGGGCCTAGGGACTATCACTGCTGTGTGATCTCTGATAGTTTCTACGTGTGGGGTCCTGGAAACGCTTGATTGTACCCAGGGACTATCACTGCTGTGTGATCTCTGATAGTTTCTATGTGTGGGGTCCTGGAAATGATTGAGTGGACTTTTGCGCTATTCACTGCTGTGTGATCAGTTATAGTTTCTACTGTGGGGACTGAGGGTCTCTAGCTATTTCGTGGAATTGTTCTGGGACATTATACTCTACTGGGACTGCCTCTGTCTGGACTGCTACCTGTTTATTGCCCGTTCACTGTATTTACCGCTTGTCCTGACATATTATCTGTTGCTGTCTGCTGTGGAAAAATAAACCATCACGTTGGTTTCATCTGCTCGGTGTCTGGGTGACTGAGAGAACCCCGTATCCTCACATTATTCATTATGCTTTTCTCTCAACTCTACATCACATCAGTCTGCTCTTGCCAATTAGGGCATGGTGGGGCCCCAGGGCAGCTATCTTACGGGGCCCCTAACAATAAAATGGTATATATATATATATATATATGATGTAGTGAGTGGGCTGCAGTATATTGTACATCGGGCAGTTGGCTGCTGTATACTTTGGCCGGGGGGGCTGCTGAGTAAATTGGGCAGGGGGGCTGCTGAGTAAATTGGGCAGGGGGGGCTTCTGAGTACATTGGCCAGGGGGGGCTGCTGAGTACATTGGGCAGGGGGCCGCTGAGTACATTGGGCTGGGGGCTGCATTATATATTGGGCAGGGAGCCGCTGTATACATTGGGGAGGGGGCTGCATTATATATTAGGCAGGGGGCTGCATTATATATTGGGCAGGGGGCTGCATTATATATTGGGCAGGGGGCTGCATTATATATTAGGCAGGGGGCTGCATTATATATTTGGTAGGGGGCTGCATTATACATTGGGGAGGGGGTTGCATTATATATTGGGCAGAGGGTTGCATTATATATTGGGCAGGGGGCTGCATTATATATTGGGTAGGGGGCTGCATTATACATTGGGGAGCGGGCTGCATTATATATTGGGCAGAGGGCTGCATTATATATTGGGCAGAGGGCCGCTGTATACATTGGGCAAGGGGCTGCATTATATATTGGGTAGGGGGCAGCTGTATACATTGGGGAGGGGGCTGCATTATATATTGGGTAGAGGGCAGCTGTATACATTGGGGAGGGGCTACATTATATATTGGGTAGGGGGCAGCTGTATACATTGGGGAGGGGGCTGCATTATATATTGGGCAGGGAGCTGCTGTATACATTGGGCAGGGGGCTGCTGTATACATTGGGGAGGGGGCTGCTGTATACATTGGGGAGGGGGCTGCATTATATATTGGGGAGGGGCTGCATTATATATTAGGCAGGGGGCAGCTGTATACATTGGGGAGGGGGCTGCTGTATATATTGGGCAGGGGGCTGCATTATATATTGGGCAGGGGGCTGCTGTATACATTGGGGAGGGGGCTGCATTATATATTAGGCAGGGGGCTGCATTATACATTGGGGAGGGGGCTGCTGTATACATTGGGCAGGGGACTGCTGTATACATTGGGGAGGGGGCTGCTGTATACATTGGGGAGGGGCTGCATTATATATTGGGCAGGGGGCTGCTGTATACATTGGGGAGGGGGCTGCATTATACATTGGGGAGGGGGCTGCATTATATATTGGGGAGGGGCTGCATTATATATTAGGCAGGGGGCATCTGTATACATTGGGGAGGGGGCTGCTGTATACATTGGGTAGGGGGCTGCATTATATATTGGGGGGGCTGCATTATATATTAGGCAGGGGGCAGCTGTATACATTGGGGAGGGGCTGCATTATACATTGGGGCTGTATACATTGGGTAGGGGGCTGCATTATACATTGGGGAGGGGGCTGCTGTATACATTGGGTAGGGGGCTGCATTATATATTGGGGGGGCTGCATTATATATTAGGCAGGGGGCAGCTGTATACATTGGGGAGGGGCTGCATTATACATTGGGGCTGTATACATTGGGGAGGGGGCTGCTGTATACATTGGGGAGGGGGCAGCTGTATACATTGGACTGTATAATGTATTAGGTTGGGTCTGTACATGATGTCATTATGTAGATAATTAGAAGGAATAAAACACGTCTGTTACTCACTTTCTTGGTCCATGTGAGAATCTTCTCCTCGGTGACAGTGTCACACTCCTCCGGGAAATGTCTCTGCAGTTTCTCCTTGATGAGGGTGTCGGTAATTTCGGAAGGACATAGATTTGCCACCTCTGCGATAATGTCTGCAATACGCCCTGATCCCTCCACGATCACACACGGGGTGTTATTACACATGGAGCTGTGTATGGTCTGCAGAGAGGAGACATTGGGGGAATGAGGAGGGGGACAGGAAAAGATACATTTATATGCTGGGGGAGAATAAAGACAAATAAGAGTCAAAATATATCATGAATGAACCAGGATAATGCTGATGGGAATGTGTGTAGCCTGGATGTTACACAGACTACTGTACTGTACACACCAGTGGTTAATTCTGTAGGCAATGAGCAGTCGAGTTACTTAACCCGGATATGTGGGTTATTGTTGGAAATAGTTTGTACAGCTGCACTCACTGGTGTAATACACACTCTGGATGGAGCGGAGCCAGTAGCAGAGAAGGTATGCAGAGAGCTCACTAGCAGGTGACTCCTCTGTAGGGTAGCGGTGCAGGGCCTTGACTACTGGATAGAGTGTGGAGATTACGTGGGTCCCTGGAGCTAAGAGGAGGATGTCCATCCCCAACCATGATTCTCATATACAATGGCAAGATGGCATCACACATGTGCAGATATACTACCGGTGGCCATCTTATAAGGAATTAGTCTTCCCTAGAGGAGCCCATTTGTTTGAAGACTGCACTCAACTATTAACACCCCCCATAGCTACAGGCTTCTCTATGTTTCACAAACCTTCAAAAGAAGCTTCTTTGTAGCAACCTGTGAAGAAGGTGGCTTAGTCCCACAAAACAACATTACGAAATCAAGCCAATTGGGTTTGGTCTTCCCTTTGGGAATCTTCTTTCTTGGTAACTTAGACCATAGGAATTGTATCTTGGCTCAATATTTTCACACTGTTGTCAATATCATGATTCTTATCTTTGTACTTTCGAATCCTGTTTCTTGTAAGTCTTTTTTCAAGTTACTTCCAGTCCACCCTTTTTTAGGAATTGTGTAAGAGAGCAAGATGTGACACCTTTTTTTAAGTATATCTACTGGATTTTCTTCACTAGCAATGTGAGTTACATCAATGGACCCTCTCTTAACAAGTTCCCAAATAAAGTGATGTCTCGGTGCGATTGCCCTCAGGTTGTCACATGTAGTATTCATCTTCTTACCCATGTTCGTGACTTGTAACTGTAACGGGGGTTTCCTTTAAATATATGGCTTTCTCAGCCAATTAGATCAGGGCCATGTACTCTGCCTCTGTAGTAGACATTGCCACTATGGGTTGCTTCAGTCTTTATCGCTGTGCCTGCAAGCAAGATATCCCATATATGAATGATAGTCACCTTCATCTGCTCCCCAGTCAGCGTTGCAGAATGACTACAACTCGACATTTTCTGACCTGCCAAATACTAAATTCAAGGAGGCTGTCTCCTATAAATAATGGAGAATTCTTTTTAAGTCCCATCCAGTGAGGCCTTCATGGATTTGTGGTGTTTTGGATTACTTTACTAACAGCATGAGTGATATCTGGATATGCCCAATATTTGCATACATTAAGTGTCCAATGGCATTTTAGTATTGGTCGTTCTTCTTGTCTTCAGCTTCTCTTTCATCTTTGGGGAAATGTCCTTTGTGAGTTTTGTGCCATTGTTGATGGGTGTACTGTAATAATTGGCTTTGAATCAGACATTCCATACTTTTCTCTATGTCAGTCTGCTGGTCAACAGTTATGGCACCATTCTTTAGATCTTGTTCAATTTTCTGGTCCTTTATCCTGAACCACGGACCATGTAGTCCCTTTACCTCATCAATGTTTTCTTCTTGACCTGCCAATAGCAAGTCATCCACATACTATACAACACTGATAATTAGTTGGCCATCTGTATGTTTGTGATAAAGGCAGTGATCTGTTTTTAGACCATTTAAATTTCATCTCTTACAAGACAGCATCTAAATTTATTTGCACCAACACCGACCACTCTGTTCCAATCCATACAATGCCATTAAAGGAGGCAGACTTCTCCTTCCAAGAACATTCATTCAGCCATGTGTTCTGGTGGCTCCATAGAGATCTCTTCTACTAGATCACCCCTCAGAAATGCCGAATCACAGACCAGCTGGTGCAGTGACATATTGTGTAGGGCTGATATAGCCAGAATGAACCATAAGGTGCTATATTTCGCTTCTGGGGAGTATATATTGCTGTAGTTGATTCCTGACTTCTGAGTATTACCCTTCACCACCAGTCAGGCCTTGTAACGTGCAATACTCCCATCCGCTTTTAGCTTTGTGCAAATCACCCATTTATATTTAATAGTCTTTTGATGACTTGTCCTTGAGACTATGGGCCTGATTCAGACCCATTCGCAAGACTGTGCTCACACGCAGCCTGCCGATGTTTGCAATCAGCGCATGTGTACATGACGCAGTGCGCAAACTAGTCAATGCGATCAGGAAGCATTCGTACCCTGTACTCAGATGCTCTGCAAGCGTGAGTGACAGGATGTGTTGTTTGTGGGTGGTGACAGGGAGTGGTCGATGGCAATTGGTGTGTGGTAGTGCGAACACTGGCGTATCTGTGCATCTGAACACCGATTCAGGGGCGTGCATAATTAAGACACAGCGTCAGCGCACACGTCACATGGCTGAATTACACACAGCAGCACTCGCAGAAGCCTGCACCCGGGAGCCGTGCAAACACCGGGAACCATGCTGCAGACACCGGGAGCCGTGCAGACACCGGGAGCCATGCTGCAGACACCGGGAGCCGTGCTGCAGACACCGGGAGCCGTGCTGCAGACACCGGGAGCTGTGCTGCAGACACCGGGAGCCATGCTGCAGACACCGGGAGCCGTGCTGCAGACACCGGGAGCCGTGCAGACACCGGGAGTCGCGCAGACACCGGGAGCCATGCTGCAGACACCGGGAGCCGTGCTGCAGACACCGGGAGCCCTGCTGCAGACACCGGGAGCCGTGCTGCAGACACCGGGAGCCGTGCTGCAGACACCGGGAGCCGTGCAGACATCCATAGAGGACAGAAGAGGGAGATAAGCAGCAGCGCAGCAAGAGACAGGCGAGTCCCGTATTTGGGAGGAGGTGCCCGGCGGAGATCGGATGGTTGACGCTGGTCCTCTTCCTCCAGTAGGCGGGACAGGCAGGTGAGTAGTCGGGTCCCGGTGCCGCGTCCACGGCGCTGGTCCCAGACAACACTCAGCCTCCTCAGCCAGGGATCCCTGACACACTGCCGCAGCGTCCTGTCCTGAAGGAACCCGGGCACCGCAAGCAGTAATTACCAACTCTGATTGACTTTCTGAGGGAGTAGTAACGGGACGCCATTACTGGTTCACACCTCGCTGGGACCTTTTACCTCCAGTGACATTATTATTGACTTATGTGTCAGCTCAGACCCAGAGCACACACACTTCACCAGTGGGCTATTTACTCACATTATTCACTCCCCCAAAGGGACCTCTGCACTAAGGAACAGTGAGATCCCACATCAGCCCTTACTTTTAACCCATACCCTGCAATTGTAAGCATTAGGGACCTCATTCAGAGTCGGCTGCGAGCGCCGATACGCTCGTAACCAACTTGATGGTTTGGCCTGCGCACATGCAGCGGCCGCACTGCGCGTGCGCAAGCCCCAGAGCGACAGAGAAACTCTGTCGCTCCGGAGCTCGTTACCAAATGTTGATCGACAGCTGCCCCCGTTTGGTAGGCGGGCCGAGGGGGTGGTTTCCAAGACAGAGGCGTTCCTTTCCGAACTCTTGTCGTTTTGTGGGCGGCCGCTCTGATATCATCAGTGATGTCAGTGGGGAGCTTCCTGCTCCATCAGAGCAGAAAGCTCCCTGGCGCTTACGAGTGCCAAGACCCTACCCTAGGTCTGGTCGTAAGCCCCGATGGTCTCGATGGTGATCACCATCGCAACCATCAACCTGGTCGGTCGTTAAGCTGTGGGTGGTGACCCACAGCTTAATGATCGACAAGGAGGCAGCCGTTCAGGATGCAAGTGGCCGCCCTGATTCTGTGCGACCGCTTGCATCTAACGACCGCCTCTGAATGAGGTCCTAGGTCTCTTATGCTTATTTATTTGTTGACATACTTTGCATGCAAACCAATCTGTGATTAAATATACGTTTGCTTTATACATCTACTACCATTTCTTATATTTCTGTGTCACACAACACGTATATCCTATTCATTTCTACATAAGGGTGAGCGCTGAATTATCCTTTACTATTGCGGTAGGGTATGGTCAGTCACAAGTGCTGCATATGGGTCCGATGTTACCGATTATTTGATACACTTCCTGGAGATGACGTATGTTACGAAGGGAAAGTGGGCATCTTGTGTCATGATTGTGGGTGTCTAAATACATACCATGATCGCACGGAAAGACATAGTGGGCATGCTAATGTCTTTCTAGCAATCTCGGGAATTGCATACTGTGGTAGCTGACAGCTGCGTGCGAGCTCAGCCTTGAGAGCGGGTATGAATCAGGCCTGTAATCCGTGTGCCATTATCACTAAGTGATTTTTTTTTTTTTTATCTGTGACAGAGGGCTTGATTCAGGTCGATGGTGGCCAAGTGCGCACACACACACGAAAAGCACTCGCTCCGGGACTCACTACAAAAGGGGCGGCTGTCGATGTTGATTGACAGCTCGCCCCATTTTGTAGGCGTGGCGGGGGGGTGGCTGAGCAAATGGAGGCGTTCCTGCAGGAACGCCTGACGTTTGTGGGCGGCCCTACTGACATCACTAGTGATGTCAGTAGGTGTTTTTCCTGCTCTAATTGTGCAGGAAGTCCACTGGGGCTTGCGGCAACGAGACCCTACCGCAAAGGTCTCGTCGCAAGCCCGATGGTGGCGATGGTCTTGATCATCGCAACCATCATCATGGACGCTCGCATAAGCTGTGGGTGGTAACCCACAGCTATGCGAGCGGCCAAGAGGCCGCAACAAAAAAAAGAAAAAAACCACACGCTCTGATTCAGAGCAAGCGCTCACTTTTTGCGAGCGGCTGTGAATCAGGCCAGACTTCCATTCACACCGGTCTCTTGTAGATTTTGCCTTGCAGATATCTAGAGGTCTGCAGAATGCTATATTAGCATAATCTCCATCATATCTTTTAGGTGGCTTGCCGATGTTTGCTTTAGCAGATGACCTATGTTGTGCTTGTTATTCCGTGTTGGTAGTTTCTGGTCAGAATTTTTGTTATACTTGCTCTGTGTATCAATATCTGTCTCTTCTACAATTTGTATAGTTTCCTTAAATACAACGTCTCTAGACTTAATAAGCTTTCTTATAGATTCCACAACCTGTAGCCTTTACTCTTTAAGAGCAATATCTAAGCATTATGACTATTAGTCAAACTTGAGTCTTCTTTCTGTTGGTATATACAAATGTGACATCCTTGCTGTGCAGTGTTTAAACATATCTTTGCAAATACAGTATATACCACAAAGCTCTCTGGATTTCTATTATCATGTAGTCTTCAAATCTTCTTGCTGGTCTATTGCATTGCGATGGGGGAAATGTTTCCTCCCTGTTATACACCTGTGACAGACCACGTCGTTGATCTGAGCAGTCATTACTTTATGTCACTGGAAATAGTTTGTACGGTCATATGCACTGCTGTAATACTCACACTGGATGGAGCGGAGCCTGCAAAGCAGGTGTGCAGAGAGCTCATTATCCGGGGACTCTCCTCTGTAGGGTAGCGGTGCAGGGTCTGGACAATTGGATACAGCAGGGTAATCATGTGGGTCCCAGGAGCTAAGAGGAGGATGACTATCCTCCGCCACCATGTCGCTCATACACAGTAGCAAGATGGTGTCTGTCACGCTTGGCGCTGGGGAAGTGGAAACTCTGGGTCCGGGTTGTGGGAGGAAACGAAGGCGAGGGGCCTGGATATATGTTCTCCTCATCCACAGCTCTCGAGTGTTGACGAGACCTGGGCAATGGTGCGGAGTCTAACCCACAGGATGGTGTTCGCCAGTGACCCCTCCAATCGTGATTTGGGCTTAGCTGCACCCTGTGAGCAGGTCGCGGTCCTTTGACCAGGTACCCGAGCTCAGTGGGAACTGGAGACACAAATAACCGTGGCCCTAATAAGAGATGCCTAAGATTTAAGGCACTGTGGAGTGATCCACAAACAATGTAAAGAAGTCTGGCAATACTGTAGCACAAAGTTCACTAGTGACACGTTTAGCACACAGGCAGATATGGTAATTCACTGTTGTATGAAGTTCACTAGAGGCTCGTTTAGCACACAGGCAGATGGTAATTCACTGTTGCACCTGGTTCACTAGAGACTTGTTTAGCACACAGGCAGATGGTAATACACTGTTGCAAGAAGTTCACTAGAGACACGTTTAGCACACAGGCAGATGGTAACTCACTGTTGCACACGGATCACAGTAACGTCTTGGCACACAGGCAGAGATGGAACACACTGTAGAGGAAATAGAATGCCAGGAACCTGGACCGGAACTCAACTAGGGACTAGGAGACAACCGTTGTTCAGGCAGTTTGCAGAAAGGTGGATGCAGGCTATATACCCCACAGAACCCTTTGATAGGTGCACAGCGATCAGCTGATGCTCACCTATCCCAGGCCGGAAGTACAGTCACATGGGCCGACTGACATGGCAGCGCCCATGCAGGGAACCCTGATTCCAGACACCGGACCGCCCGCAGTCCCCTACGCACGGGGAGAATGCTCAGCATCCTCTCAGCCGCCGCGCCAGCTGCCCGACCACCCGGGAGATCAAAGGAAGCTGGCGAGGAGGTAAGGCCGCGCTGATCCCCGGCAGAGCCCTGACAGTACCCCCCCTTTCAGGGTGGGCACCGAACACCCCATAGGCTTATTTGGAAATTTCCTATGGAAGTCTCGGACCAACCGTGGAGCATGCACATCGGAAGCCTTGACCCAAGCCCTTTCTTCGGGACCATAGCCCCTCCAATCGATGAGGTATTGAAGAGTATTAAACTTAAGGAGTGAATCCAAGATCTTCTCCACTTCAAACTCAGTACCCTGTAAAGTCTGTACTTGAGGCAATTTGGGAGGAACAATTTAAAATTGATTGAGCACCAGAGGACGTAAAAGAGAAATATGGAATGTATTGCAGATTTTCATTTGTGGAGGAAGTTCCAACTTATACACTACTGGATTGATTATCTTAATGAAGCGATAGGGGCCAATAAAGCGTGGAGCAAGTTTCATCGTGGGTACCTTCAAACGCATGTTCTTGGAAGATATCCAAACCCTATCCCCAACTTTTAAAAAGGGAACAGCCAAACGTTTCCTATCGGCAAATCTCTTATAATTCTTTGAGGATTGTACCAAGGAATGGTGAATTTTATTCCACAGGGTTGAAAATGACTCAATCTCCTTGACTGCTGCCGAAACTTCTACCGCTGGAAGATGTTCGAAGTCAGGGACTCGGGGATGTCTATCGAAGACAGTGAAGAAGGGTGTGGACTTGGATGACGAATGATACTTAAAATTGTGAGAAAATTCTGCCCATGGTAGAAGGTCCACCCAATCATCCTGAGAAGATGATACGAAAAGCCTGATGAAGGTCTCAAGTTCTTGATTAACCCTTTCGGTTTGACCATTCGTCTGAGGGTGGTATGCTGAAGAAAATTTTAATTTAATTCCACATGTATTGCACAGGGCTCTCCAAAATTTGGCCACGAATTGGACCCCACGATCAGAGATTATCTCCTTAGGGAGACCGTGTAATCTGAAGATATCCCGGATGAATATTTTAGCCAATTGAGGAGCCGATGGAAGACCAACCAGAGGAACAAAATGTGCCATTTTTGAGAAGCGATCCACGACCACCCATACCGTATTGTGTCCCTTGAATCGAGGTAGCTCGGAAATGAAGTCCATAGAGATATGAGTCCATGGGGCAACTGGAACTGGTAATGGGCGTAATGGACCCATCACCCTCCTGCGAGGTATCTTATGCTGTGCACATTTACTACAGGACAGGACAAATTCTCTGACATCTCCCTTCATGGTGGGCCACCAGTAGGAACGTAGTAGGAATTGATAAGTTTTAGTGATTCCTGTATGACCAGCAAATAACGAAGCGTGAGCCCATGTCAACAGATTTTTACGTAAACTGTGACTAACAAAAATTTTTCCCGGAGGCAGAGAGGATATCTGTGTAGGAGCGAAAACAATTGGATCAAGAATTGGACGTATCTGCGGATGGTCCTCTTCCTCTACCATAGTCATAAAAGAACGGGAGAGAGCATCCGCTTTTTTGTTTAAAATGCCTGGGCGAAATTGAAGCCTTAGATTGAACCTGGAAAAAAAAAAAAGAGACCATCGGGCCTGCCTGGCATTCAATCTATGAGCAGTTTGTAGATAAGTTAGGTTCTTATGGTCTGTAATGACCGTAACTGGAAATCTAGCTCCTTCCAGAAGATAACGCCATTCCTCTAGTGCCAAGCGTATAGCTAATAGTTCCTGATCTCCAATAATATAATTTTTCTCTGCGGGAGAGAATTTCCGGGAGAAGAATCCGCAGGGGTGGATCTTCCCATCTTCAGCGATCTGAGACAATACGGCCCCAATTCCAACAGAGGATGCGTCCACTTCTACCGTAAATGGTTGATCCAGCTGAGGCTGGCGGAGAATTGGGGCTGTGGAAAATGCAATTTTTAATTTTTTAAAAGCTTGCATTGCTGGATCAGGCCAAGAGGATGGGCTGGCTCCCTTCCTTGTGAGAGAAGTGATAGGAGAGACCAATGTGGAGAAATGTGGAATGAACCTCCTATAATAATTTGCAAAACCCAAGAAACGTTGAGTAGCTTTCAACGAAGTAGGCTGAGGCCAGTCGGCAATAGCTTTCAGATTATCAGGGTCTATTTGAAGAATTTTTCCAGAGATTATATGCCCCAGGAAGGGTACCGAGGTCTGATTAAAGAGGCATTTTGACAACTTTCCAAAGAGACGATGATTTCGGAGACGAGACAACACTTCTAGTACATGCCGATGATGGTCTTGTAAGTTTGCAGAAAAAATTAAAATATCATCGAGATAAACTATCACAAATTTATAGAGAATGTCCCGAAAAATCTCGTTGACGTAGCCTTGAAATACAGCTGGCGCATTACAGAGTCCAAAAGGCATTACCAGGTACTCGAAATGTCCATCCCTAGTATTAAAAGCGGGTTTCCACTGAACCCCTGCCTTTATCCGAATTAAATTGTAGGCCCCGCGTAAGTCTAGTTTGGTGAAAAACTGAGCTCCTCGGACCTTGTCGAAAAGTTCGGAAATCAGGGGTAGTGGATACCGATTCTTTATCGTAATTTGATTTAGGCCCCGATAATCTATACAAGGGCGGAGCCCTCCGTCCTTTTTCCCTACGAAGAAGAACCCTGCTCCAGCAGGAGAGGATGACGGCCGGATAAATCCTTTAGCAAGGTTGTCCTTAATGTACTCTGCCATAGCAGTAGTCTCAGGAACAGATAATGGATAAACACGGCCACGAGGAGGGGTCTTCCCCGGAAGCAGGTCAATAGCACAATCCCATGGTCAATGCGGAGGGAGTTTATCTGCCGCTTGTTCGCAGAATACATCAGCGAAATCCTGGTAGGGCTCTGGTAAATTGGACTGAGAGGGACCCACAGAGATAGAGGGTGGAGAGAACATCTCGGATGGACAGGTAACTGTGGTTAACTTACGCAAAGGAACCACCTTGGTCAAACACTTCTGTAAACAACTTGATCCCCAGGACAAAATTTGCATCTTATTCCAATTGAACACAGGGTTGTGCTTTTTTAACCAGGGTAGCCCCAACACCAGCTCGTAGGGAGACTTAGGTAACACAAATAATTCCAGCCATTCCTGATGAAGACATCCAATCTTGATGGATACTGGATGGGAGAGAGAAGAAAGAGATTCTCCTAGCACTGTTTTACCATCTAAGCCGGAGAGTACTAGTTTATTGGGTAATGGAATGACAGAAATACCTAGAGTCCGAACGAGAGTATCTGAAATGAAATTGCCTGCCGCTCCGGAATCAATTAGAGCTTTAACCCTCTTTGTCCTGGACCCATGGGAAAGCGACACTGGTAGAAGACTGTCTGTTATTTGGGATGACTTGGACATAACCCCTAACTGAATGCTCCCTACTTCAGTCAGGGTCTCGCATTTCCCGCAAGCAGAGGACAATTCTTCAAAATGTGGTTGGGAGCAGCACAATAAATACATAATTTATTTTGGAAACACCTGTTGCGTTCTACAGCTGTAAGCTTGGACTTATTGACCTGCATGGGTTCTTCTTCACTACTAGGAGAGAGAGAAGACTGGTTCACAGGAGGAGTACGGACCTGAAAGCATTCCCCCCTGCCTCTACTAGCCCAGCGTTCCCGATGGCGAAGGTCGATCTTGATGCAGAGGGAGATGACATCAGCAAAGGACTCCGGTAAATCTCTGGAGGCCAACTCGTCCTTCATCCTTTCTGATAGTCCATGGAGGAAGGATGCCTTGAGAGCCTCCTCGTTCCACTTTAGCTCAGATGCCAGGGTTTGAAACTGAACTACATACTGACCAACAGATCGGGTCCCCTGGCGCACACGAAGCAAATCGGATGAGGCTGAAGTGGAGCGGCCTGGTTCGTCAAAAATCCTTTTAAATGCTGAAACAAATCCTTCATAATTTGACACAATGGGGTCAGCTCGTTCCAACAGGGGAGAGACCCAGTCCAGAGCAGCCCCGGTCAACAGGGAAATAACATACGCCACCTTTGCTCGAGAGGTGGGGAAATTCTGGGGGAGACATTCAAATTGGATCTCGCATTGGTTAATAAACCCTGGGCACCGCCTGGGATTACCATCAAATCTCTGCCAACTGGAGACGAGATTTAGATCCCGAAGCCCCTTGAGGCAAAACAGGTGGAGGGGGTGCAGCGGCTGCAGCTGGTGGAACCGGGAGAATAGATGCCAATGTAGTTTGGATCGAGACCAGCTGTCTAGAGAGCTCCTGCAGGTACTGGGCCACTTGCTGTTGGGCTGCCTCCTGGTTATCCATCCGAGAGGCCAGGTCCTGAAGGGACCCTGTACCTTGGGACCCAGCGTCTTCCATAGTGCGGCCTGAACAAACTGTCACGCTTGGCGCTGGGGAAGTGGAAACTCTGGGTCCGGGTTGCAGGAGGAAACGAAGGCGAGGGGCCTGGATATATGTTCTCCTCATCCACAGCTCTCGAGTGTTGACGAGACCTGGGCAATGGTGCGGAGTCTAACCCACAGGATGGTGTTCGCCAGTGACCCCTCCAATCGGGATTTGGGCTTAGCTGCACCCTGTGAGCAGGTCGCGGTCCTTTGACCAGGTACCCGAGCTCAGTGGGAACTGGAGACACAAATAACCGTGGCCCTAATAAGAGATGCCTAAGATTTAAGGCACTGTGGAGTGATCCACAAATAACGTAAAGAAGTCTGGCAATACTGTAGCACAAAGTTCACTAGTGACACGTTTAGCACACAGGCAGATATGGTAATTCACTGTTGTATGAAGTTCACTAGAGGCTCGTTTAGCACACAGGGAGATGGTAATTCACTGTTGCACAAGGTTCACTAGGGACACGTTTAGCACACAGGCAGATGGTAATACACTGTTGCAAGAAGTTCACTAGAGACACGTTTAGCACACAGGCATATGGTAACTCACTGTTGCACAGGGATCACAGTAACGTCTTGGCACACAGGCAGAGATGGAACACACTGTAGAGGAAATAGAACGCCAGGAACCTGGACCGGAACTCAACTAGGGACTAGGAGACAACCATTGTTCAGGCAGTTTGCAGAAAGGTGGATGCAGGCTATATACCCCACAGAACCCTTTGATAGGTGCACAGCGATCAGCTGACGCTCACCTATCCCAGGCCGGAAGTACAGTCACATGGGCCGACTGACATGGCGGCGCCCATGCCGGGAACCCCGATTCCAGACACCGGACCACCCGCAGTCCCCTACGGACGGGGAGAATGCTCAGCGTCCTCTCAGCCGCCGCACCAGCTGCCCGACCACACGGGAGATCAAAAGGAAGCCGGCGAGGAGGTAAGGCCGCGCTGATCCCCGGCAGAGCCCTGACAGTGTCGCGCATGTGCACATACACTACCAGAGGCCATCTTGGTTAAGGAACTAAGGGCCTGATTCAGACCCACTCGCGAGCGGCTGTCCGCTCGCAAGTGGGTCGATGGTCTGGACTGAGCATGCGCACGACGGAGGGAGCTCCGTCGTGCGCATGCGCCAGACACGACGAGCGAAGGACTTTCCTTCACTCGTTGTGTCCGATCAAAGGGGGCGTGCTGTCAATGTTGATTGACAGCACGCCCCCTTTGGTGGGCGTGCCGGGGGCGTGCCTCCCTGACGGGGGCGTTCCCACGGGAACGCCTCCCGTCAGAAGCCGGCCCACTGACATCACTAGTGATGTCAGTGGGAGTGATTCTGGCTCTGATAGAGCCAAAATCACTCCGGAGTTTGCGGTTGAAAACCTCAACCGCAGGCTCCGGCTCGCAATTTCGATGGTCGCGATGGTCACGACCATCGCGGCCATCAAAATGCACGCTCGTATAGCCTGTAGGTGGTGACCCACAGCTATACGAGCGTCCAGGAGGACGCTCCATGAAAATGGAGCCCGGCCCTCATTCAGAGCGTGCGCTCTGCTCAGAGCGTACGGCTCTGAATGAGGGCCTAAGATTCCCTTGAGGAACCATTTTGTTGGAGACTGCACAGTAATGCACTTCACTACTTACAAATGCCAGAATTATCAACTTGTTGTCAAAATTGTCACAACTTCAATGTCTCTCTTTTTAACTGCTTAATTCAAGACGAACAGCTTAGCAACCTCAGCCAGGACGTGCCAAGTCTGTCCCATAACTACACTACAGACACACAAGTGTAGACACACTTCCAACTGGACAAGGATTGTTTCTAGCGGATGCCAAGGACCCAGTCCTTAATTTAACAGCTAGGCATATCATGGGGATACGTTTAGTATCCTAACACAGGGGATGCCGGCGTTTAGAATACCAGTACCGGAATCTCGACACCTGTCAGAATCCTGGAGTTGGCATCCCGAAGGCCGGCATACTGAAGGTAAATAGTGGGGCTAGGGAGGAGGGTTAAGTGTTAGGCACTAGGGAGGAGGGTTAGTGTTAGGCACTAGGGAGGAGGGTTAGTGTTAGGCACTAGGGAGGAGGGTTAGGTGCTAGGCACTAGGGAGGAGGGTTAAGTGTTAGGCACTAGGGAGGAGGGTTAGTGTTAGGCACTAGGGAGGAGGGTTAGTGTTAGGCACTAGGGAGGAGGGTTAGGTGCTAGGCACTAGGGAGGAGGGTTAGGTGTTAGGCACTAGGGAGGAGGGTTAGGTGTTAGGCACTAGGGAGGAGGGTTAGGTGTTAGGCACTAGGGAGGAGGGTTAGGTGTTAGGCACTAGGGAGGAGGGTTAGGTGTTAGGCACTAGGGAGGAGGGTTAGGTGTTAGGCACTAGGGAGGAGGGTTAGGTGTTAGGCACTAGGGAGGAGGGTTAGGTGTTAGGCACTAGGAGGAGGTTAGGTTTAAGCACCTGGGAGGGAGGGTTAGGGAGAGAGGGAGAGTTAGCAGGGGCCGCCCCCTCTCCCTGTTTCCTGTCACACTGATCTGGCAGTCCCCCACAGATTTGCGCCAGGCTGGGGGGCTCACAGCGCTCCCCCCCGGCACTGCAAATAGGATTTTTTAGGGGGCGTGGCCTCATCTACCATGGTTAGGCCATGCCCCCTTCACCCAGGCGTGGCACAACGCTTGATGGCTCTGCCTGTAAGAATGCCAGCATTGGGATTTGACCACCATGATACTGAGTGCCGGCATCCCATACCCATCCCATATAATGTCTCATTTGTTTGAATGGGTACCTTAATAGCTAATTTTTCTTTGGCAGGTGATGAGGTATCTGTACGTCTTCCACACATCAGCCAGGTCAGTAGTGGTTACTCTGATTGTGCCTCTGGCAGGAGTACGCCATCACTCTTACAGGAATCCAACATCTTTCTTGCAGGAGAACTAAATCTCAGGTTGGGTATCAAATCCCTGCTGTCGGGATACTGCTGGTCAGAATAGGGACAGCGGCATCCCAACATCCAGATACCCAACACCCATAGGAACCCATGGTAAGTATCCCCGTAACCCCTAACCAAACCACTACCCTAACCTGCCCTCCCCAGTGCCTAACACTAACCCCCCCTAGTGCCTAAACCTAACCTCCCCCTCCCCGCACCCTAATCCTAACCTCCCCCTCCCTGTACCCTAATCCTAACCTCCCCCTCCCTGTACCCTAATCCTAACCTCCCCCTCCCTGTACCCTAATCCTAACCACTACCCTAACCCTCCCTCCCCAGTGCCTAACACTAACCCCCCTTAGTGCCTAAACCTAACCTCCCCCTCCCCGCACCCTAATCCTAATACTCTGTACCCAATAATTAAACCTAACCTCCCCCTCCCTGTACCCTAATCCTAACCTCCCCCTCCCCACACCCTAATCCTAACCTCCCCCTCCCTGTACCCTAATCCTAACCTTCCCCTCCCCGCACCCTACACCTAACACTCCCCCTAGTGCCTAACCCTAAACCTAACCTCCCCGCACCCTAATCCTAACCGTCCCCTTAGTGCCTAACCCTAATACCACTACCTAACGCTAACATCCTCCTAACACCCTGACACTTACCTTCGGGATGCTGGCGGTCAGGATACTGGTGCCGGGATCCTGACCTGTTGGGATTTCGGTGCCGGTATTCAGACTTCCAGCATCTCACACGCTGGGATGCCAACTAAGGGCCTGATTCAGACCCACTCGCGAGCGGCTGTCCGCTCGCAAGTGGGTCGATGGTGTGCACTGCACATGCGCACAACGGAGGGAGCTCCATCGTGCGCATGCGCGAGACGCGACGAGCGAAGGACTTTCCTTCGCTCGTTGTGTCTGATCAAAGGGGGCGTGCTGTTGATGTTGATTGACAGCACGCCCCCTTTGGTGGGCGTGCCAGGGGCGTGCCTCCCAGACGGAGGCGTCCCCAAGGGAACGCCTACCGTCAGAAGCCGGCCCCACTGACATCACTAGTGATGTCAGTGGGAGTGATTTTGGCTCTGATAGAGCCAAAATCACGTATATGGGAAAGATTTCTGGACTGCACACCCTGAATATATATATATATATATATATATATATATATATATATATATATAATGGGAGGTGCTACCTGATGAGACAAATTGCAGGCTCTAAAACAGACAAATCTCAGGTGCACAACTCCAAATTATTAATGATATATAAATGCAATACAATTTTGCAATCAATAGAGGTTTTTAGCATAATCTTGGCCAAGGTTATGGGCCTACCCACCATATCCAGGTAACCTCTGTAGGGTAGGTCCCTAACATACTACGATTCAAATCCAGAGCACAGGACACCCCCAAACTAGCCCAGCTAAGCCGCCCCAGGGCACCGCCACAGTAAGAAAAGTGCAGTGTGAAAGAGATAGTTAGGAGCAGCTACTGCTACATATAAAGAATGAAAATAAAAAGTGAGGTACATATATAATAAACAAACAGTGAAGGGTTAAAATGTGTTATAAAAGAAAAATGTGTTATAATGCGGTGCCCTGAAACAGATCAACAAAGGCAATCCAGGGGGACCCACGCCCCAAAAATGAACCAAAGTTTGGTTCATTTTTGGGGCGTGGGTCCCCCTGGATTGCCTTTGTTGATCTGTTTCAGGGCACCGCATTATAACACATTTTTCTTTTATAACACATTTTAACCCTTCACTGTTTATTATATATGTACCTCACTTTTTATTTTCATTCTTTATATGTAGCAGTAGCTGCTCCTAACTATCTCTTTCACACTGCACTTTTCTTACCATGGCGGTGCCCTGGGGCGGCTTAGCTGGGCTAGTTTGGGGGTGTCCTGTGCTCTGGATTTGAATCGTAGTATGTTAGGGACCTACCCGACAGAGGTTACCTGGATATGGTGGGTAGGCCCATAACCTTGGCCAAGATTATGCTAAAAACCTCTATTGATTGCAAAATTGTATTGCATTTATATATCATTAATAATTTGGAGTTGTGCACCTGAGATTTGTCTGTTTTAGAGCCAAAATCACTCCGGGCCTTGCGGTTGAGAAACTCAACCGCAGGCTTCGGCTCGCAGTTGCGATGGTCGCGATGGTCAAGACCATCGCGACCATCATCCTGCACGCTCGTATATGCTGTGGGTGGTGACCCACAGCTATACAAGTGTCCAGGAGGACGCTCCATATTTATGGAGGTGGGCCCTGATTCAGAGTGAGCGCTCTGGTCAGAGCGTCCAGCTCTGAATCAGGGCCTAAATCACCTTAATTTCTATGGTTTGAGAATACCATCACTCTGGTATGTGTAGTTCATCTCTCTGGCAGGAATATGCCATCGCTCTGGTGGGAGTACTATCAATCTGCAGTAGTAGTAGTAGTCACATCAGAGGAAATAGTCCATCATTCAGGCAGTGCCCTCCATCACTCTGTCACCTCAGCAGGAACAGTCCATCATTCAGGCAGTGCCCTCCATCACTCTGTCACCTCAGCAAGAATAGTCCATCATTCAGGCAGTGCCCTCCATCACTCCGTCACTTTAGCAGGAATAGTCCATTATTCAGGCAGTGCCCTCCATCACTCCGTCACTTCAGCAGGAACAGTCCATCATTCAGGCAGTGCCCTCCATCACTCTGTCACTTCAGCAGGAACAGTCCATCATTCAGGCAGTGCCCTCCATCACTCTGTCACTTCAGCAGGAACAGTCCATCATTCAGGCAGTGCCCTCCATCACTCTGTCACTTCAGCAGGAACAGTCCATCATTCAGGCAGTGCCCTCCATTACTCTGTCACTTTAGCAGGAATAGTCCATCATTCAGCAGTGCCCTCCATCACTCTGTCACTTCAGCAGGAATAGTCCATCATTCAGGCAGTGCCCTCCATCACTCTGTCACTTCAGCAGGAACAGTCCATCATTCAGGCAGTGCCCTCCATCACTCTGTCACTTCAGCAGGAACAGTCCATCATTCAGGCAGTGCCCTCCATCACTCTGTCACTTCAGCAGGAATAGTCCATCATTCAGGCAGTGCCCTCCATCACTCTGTCACCTCAGCAGGAACAGTCCATCATTCAGGCAGTGCCCTCCATCACTCCGTCACTTCAGCAGGAACAGTCCATCATTCAGGCAGTGCCCTCCATCACTCCGTCACTTCAGCAGGAACAGTCCATCATTCAGGCAGTGCCCTCCATTACTCTGTCACTTTAGCAGGAATAGTCCATCATTCAGCAGTGCCCTCCATCACTCTGTCACTTTAGCAGGAATAGTCCATCATTCAGCAGTGCCCTCCATCACTCTGTCACTTCAGCAGGAATAGTCCATCATTCAGGCAGTGCCCTCCATCACTCTGTCACCTCAGCAGGAATAGTCCATCATTCAGGCAGTGCCCTCCATCACTCTGTCACCTCAGCAGGAACAGTCCATCATTCAGGCAGTGCCCTCCATCACTCTGTCACTTCAGCAGGAATAGTCCATCATTCAGGCAGTGCCCTCCATCACTCTGTCACCTCAGCAGGAACAGTCCATCATTCAGGCAGTGCCCTCCATCACTCTGTCACTTCAGCAGGAACAGTCCATCATTCAGGCAGTGCCCTCCATTACTCTGTCACTTTAGCAGGAATAGTCCATTATTCAGGCAGTGCCCTCCATCACTCTGTCACTTTAGCAGGAACAGTCCATCATTCAGGCAGTGCCCTCCATCACTCTGTCACCTCAGCAGGAACAGTCCATCATTCAGGCAGTGCCCTCCATCACTCTGTCACTTTAGCAGGAACAGTCCATCATTCAGGCAGTGCCCTCCATCACTCTGTCACCTCAGCAGGAACAGTCCATCATTCAGGCACTGCCCTCCATCACTCTGTCACCTCAGCAGGAACAGTCCATCATTCAGGCAGTGCCCTCCATCACTCTGTCACTTCAGCAGGAACAGTCCATCATTCATGCAGTGCCCTCCATCACTCTGTCACTTCAGCAGGAATAGTCCATCATTCATGCAGTGCCCTCCATCACTTCATCACTCTGACAGGTAATTACTAAGTATCAGAAACTACCACTGGGCTCTCATCGGGATTTATATATCACAATGAGACTAGAACAGCTGATGTCTTGGGAGTGATTTATTAAGTGATATAATAAAGGAAATAAATACATATATTTTACTGTTTGCCAGCGTTTCCTTATTATATCTAACCAATAAGACCAAAGACACAAGTGAGGAACTGCCAGGACAGGGGCCCTGATTCAGAGCCGCTCGCTCTGACCAGAGCGCTCGCTCTGAATCATGGCCCTCCTCCATTAAAATGGAGCGTCCTCCTGGACGCTCGTATAGCTGTGGGTCACCACCCACAGCATATACGAGCGTCTAAAAAGATGGTCGCGATGGTCTTGACCATCGCGACCATCGGACTTGCGAGGTAAACCCTACGGTTGGGTTTCCCAGCCACAAGCCCTGGAGTGATTTTGGCTCTATCAGAGCCAAAATCACTCCCACTGACATCACTAGTGATGTCAGTGGGGCCGGGTTCAGACATTAGGCGTTCCCATAGGAACGCCTCCGTCTGGCCGCCACGCTCCTGGCACGCCCACCAAAGGGGGCGTGCTATCAGTCACCATCAACAGCACGCCCTCTTTGGTGCGAGACCCGGAGCGACAGCTTGGCTGTCACAGTCCGGGTCTCGCGCATGCGCACGACAGAGCTCCCTCCGTTGTGCGCATGCGCAGTGGGGACCATCGACCCACTTGCGAGCGTACTGCCGCTTGCGAGTGGGTCTGAATGACCCCCAGAGTCAGCTAGACATAGATCTATGGTGTGAGAGGTGTCAGATCCTGTGCAGTAACAGATGGACCTGACACAGATCATTATACTCCCAGCACTGAGGACAGCTCTGATAGGACCAGTGACTACAGCTCACAGTGTAGGGACAGCACCAGCTGAGGACAGCTCTGATAGGACCAGTGACTACAGCTCACAGTGTAGGAACAGCACCAGCTGAGGACAGCTCTGATAGGACCAGTGACTACAGCTCACAGTGTAGGGACAGCACCAGCTGAGGACAGCTCTGATAGGACCAGTGACTACAGCTCACAGTGTAGGGATAGCACCAGCTGAGGACAGCTCTGATAGGACCAGTGACTACAGCTCATAGTGTAGGGACTGCACCAGCCTGAGGACAGCTCTGATAGGACCAGTGACTACAGCTCACAGTGTAGGGACAGCACCAGCTGAGGACAGCTCTGAAGACCTGTGACTACAGCTCACAGTGTAGGGACAGCACCAGCTGAGGACAGCTCTGATAGGACCAGTGACTACAGCTCACAGTGTAGGGACAGCACCAGCTGAGGACAGCTCTGATAGGACCAGTGACTACAGCTCATAGTGTAGGGACAGCACCAGCCTGACAACAGCTCTGATAGGACCAGTGACTACAGCTCATAGTGTAGGGACTGCACCAGCCTGAGGAAAGCTCTGATAGGACCAGTGACTACAGCTAACAGGGTAGGGACAGCACCAGCTGAGGACAGCTCTGATAGGACCAGTTACTACAGCTCACAGGGTAGGGACAGCACCAGCTGAGGACAGCTCTGATAGGACCAGTGACTACAGCTCACAGTGTTGGGACAGCACCAGCTGAGGACAGCTCTGATAGGACCAGTGACTACAGCTCATAGTGTAGGGACAGCACCAACTGAGGACAGCTCAGAGGACCAGTGACTACAGCTCACAGTTTAGGGACAGCACCAGCTGAGGACAGCTCTGATAGGACCAGTGACTACAGCTCATAGTGTAGGGACAGCACCAGCTGAGGACAGCTCTGATAGGACCAGTGACTACAGCTCACAGTGTAGGGACAGCACCAGCTGAGGACAGCTCTGATAGGACCAGTGACTACAGCTCACAGTATAGGGACAGCAACAGCTGAGGACAGCTCAGAGGACCAGTGACTACAGCTCACAGTGTAGCACCAGCTGAGGACAGCTCTGATAGGACCAGGGACTACAGCTCACAGTGTAGGGACAGCACCAGCTGAGGACAGCTCAGATAGGACCAGTGACTACAGCTCATAGTGTAGGGACTGCACCAGCCTGAGGACAGCTCTGATAGGACCAGTGACTACAGCTCATAGTGTAGGGACTGCACCAGCCTGAGGACAGCTCTGATAGGACCAGTGACTACAGCTCACAGTGTAGGGACAGCACCAGCCTGAGGACAGCTCTGATAGGACCAGTGACTACAGCTCATAGTGTAGGGACAGCACCAGCTGAGGACAGCTCTGATAGGACCAGTGACTACAGCTCACAGTGTAGGGACAGCACCAGCTGAGGACAGCTCTGATAGGACCAGTGACTACAGCTCATAGTGTAGGGACAGCACCAGCTGAGGACAGCTCTGATAGGACCAGTGACTACAGCTCACAGTGTAGGAACTGCACCAGCTGAGGACAGCTCAGATAGGACCAGTGACTACAGCTCACACTGTAGGGACAGCACCAGCTGAGGACAGCTCTGATAGGACCAGTGACTACAGCTCACAGTGTAGGGACAGCACCAGCTGAGGACAGCTCTGATAGGACCAGTGACTACAGCTCACAGTGTAGGGACAGCACCAGCTGAGGACAGCTCTGATAGGACCAGTGACTACAGCTCACAGTGTAGGGACAGCACCAGCTGAGGACAGCTCTGATAGGACCAGTGACTACAGCTCACAGTGTAGCGACAGCACCAGCCTGAGGATAGCTCTGATAGGACCAGTGACTACAGTTAACAGCTTAGGGACAGCACCAGCTGAGGACAGCTCTGATAGGACCAGTGACTACAGCTCATAGTGTAGAGACAGCACCAGCTGAGGACAGCTCTGATAGGACCAGTGACTACAGCTCACAGTGTAGGGACAGCACCAGCTGAGGACAGCTCTGATAGGACCAGTGACTACAGCTCAGTGTAGGGACAGCACCAGCTGAGGACAGCTCTGATAGGACCAGTGACTACAGCTCACAGTGTAGGGACAGCACCAGCTGAGGACAGCTCTGATAGGACCAGTGACTACAGCTCACAGCGTAGGGACAGCACCAGCTGAGGACAGCTCTGATAGGACCAGTGACTACAGCTCACAGCGTAGGGACAGCACCAGCTGAGGACAGCTCTGATAGGACCAGTGACTACAGCTCACAGCGTAGGGACAGCACCAGCTGAGGACAGCTCTGATAGGACCAGTGACTACAGCTCACAGCGTAGGGACAGCAACAGCTGAGGACAGCTCTGATAGGACCAGTGACTACAGCTCACAGTGTAGGGACAGCACCAGCTGAGGACAGCTGAGAAGACCAGTGACTACAGCTCACAGTGTAGGGACAGCACCAGCTGAGGACAGCTCTGATAGGACCAGTGACTACAGCTCACAGTATAGGGACAGCACCAGCTGAGGACAGCTCTGATAGGACCAGTGACTACAGCTCATAGTGTAGGGACTGCACCAGCCTGAGGACAGCTCAGAGGACCAGAGACTACAGCTCACAGTGTAGGGACAGCACCAGCTGAGGACAGCTCTGATAGGACCAGTGACTACAGCTCATAGTGTAGGGACTGCACCAGCCTGAGGACAGCTCAGAGGACCAGTGACTACAGCTCACAGTGTAGGGACAGCACCAGCCTGAGGACAGCTCTGATAGGACCAGTGACTACAGCTCACAGTGTAGGGACAGCACCAGCTGAGGACAGCTCGGATAGGACCAGTGACTACAGCTCACACTGTAGGGACAGCACCAGCTGAGGACAGCTCGGATAGGACCAGTGACTACAGCTCATAGTGTAGGGACTGCACCAGCCTGAGGACAGCTCTGATAGGACCAGTGACTACAGCTCACAGTGTAGGGACTGCACCAGGCTGAGGACAGCTCTCATAGGACCAGTGACTACAGCTCACAGTGTAGGGACAGCACCAGCTGAGGACAGCTCTGATAGGACCAGTGACTACAGCTCATAGTGTAGGGACTGCACCAGCTGAGGACAGCTCTGATAGGACCAGTGACTACAGCTCACAGTGTAGGGACAGCACCAGCTGAGGACAGCTCTGATAGGACCAGTGACTACAGCTCACAGTATAGAGACAGCACCAGCTGAGGACAGCTCTGATAGGACCAGTGACTACAGCTCACAGTGTACGGATAGCACCAGCTGAGGACAGCTCTGATAGGACCAGTGACTACAGCTCACAGTGTAGGGACAGCACCAGCTGAGGACAGCTCTGATAGGACCAGTGACTACAGCTCATAGTGTAGGGACTGCACCAGCCTGAGGACAGCTCTGATAGGACCAGTGACTACAGCTCACAGTGTAGGGACAGCACCAGCTGAGGACAGCTCTGATAGGACCAGTGACTACAGCTCATAGTGTAGAGACTGCACCAGCTGAGGACAGCTCTGAGGACCAGTGACTACAGCTCACAGTGTAGGGACAGCACCAGCTGAGGACAGCTCTGATAGGACCAGTGACTACAGCTCACAGTGTAGCGACAGCACCAGCCTGAGGATATCTCTGATAGGACCAGTGACTACAGTTAACAGCATAGGGACAGCACCAGCTGAGGACAGCACTGATAGGACCAGTGACTACAGCTCACTGTGTAGAGACAGCACCAGCTGAGGACAGCTCTGATAGGACCAGTGACTACAGCTCACAGTGAAGGGACAGCACCAGCTGAGGACAGCTCTGATAGGACCAGTGACTACAGCTCACAGTGTAGGGACAGCACCAGCTGAGGACAGCTCTGATAGGACCAGTGACTACAGCTCACAGTGTAGGGACAGCACCAGCTGAGGACAGCTCTGATAGGACCAGTGACTACAGCTCACAGCGTAGGGACAGCACCAGCTGAGGACAGCTCTGATAGGACCAGTGACTACATCTCACAGCGTAGGGACAGCACCAGCTGAGGACAGCTCTGATAGGACCAGTGACTACAGCTCACAGCGTAGGGACAACACCAGCTGAGGACAGCTCTGATAGGACCAGTGACTACAGCTCACAGCGTAGGGACAGCAACAGCTGAGGACAGCTCTGATAGGACCAGTGACTACAGCTCACAGCGTAGGGACAGCAATAGCTGAGGACAGCTCTGATAGGACCAGTGACTACAGCTCACAGCGTAGGGACAGCAACAGCTGAGGACAGCTCTGATAGGACCAGTGACTACAGCTCACAGTGTAGGGACAGCACCAGCTGAGGACAGCTGAGAAGACCAGTGACTACAGCTCACAGTGTAGGGACAGCACCAGCTGAGGACAGCTCTGATAGGACCAGTGACTACAGCTCACAGTATAGGGACAGCACCAGCTGAGGACAGCTCTGATAGGACCAGTGACTACAGCTCATAGTGTAGGGACTGCACCAGCCTGAGGACAGCTCAGAGGACCAGTGACTACAGCTCACAGTGTAGGGACAGCACCAGCTGAGGACAGCTCTGATAGGACCAGTGACTACAGCTCATAGTGTAGGGACTGCACCAGCCTGAGGACAGCTCAGAGGACCAGTGACTACAGCTCACAGTGTAGGGACAGCACCAGCCTGAGGACAGCTTTGATAGGACCAGTGACTACAGCTCACAGTGTAGGGACAGCACCAGCTGAGGACAGCTCGGATAGGACCAGTGACTACAGCTCACACTGTAGGGACAGCACCAGCTGAGGACAGCTCGGATAGGACCAGTGACTACAGCTCATAATGTAGGGACTGCACCAGCCTGAGGACAGCTCTGATAGGACCAGTGACTACAGCTCACAGTGTAGGGACTGTACCAGGCTGAGGACAGCTCTCATAGGACCAGTGACTACAGCTCACAGTGTAGGGACAGCACCAGCTGAGGACAGCTCTGATAGGACCAGTGACTACAGCTCATAGTGTAGGGACTGCACCAGCTGAGGACAGCTCTGATAGGACCAGTGACTACAGCTCACAGTGTAGGGACAGCACCAGCTGAGGACAGCTCTGATAGGACCAGTGACTACAGCTCACAGTATAGGGACAGCACCAGCTGAGGACAGCTCTGATAGGACCAGTGACTACAGCTCACAGTGTAGGGACTGCACCAGCCTGACGACAGCTCTGATAGGACCAGTGACTACAGCTCATAGTGTAGGGACTGCACCAGCTGAGGTCAGCTCTGATAGGACCAGTGACTACAGCTAACAGTGTAGGGACAGCACCAGCTGAGGACTGCTCTGATAGGACCAGTGACTACAGCTCACAGGGTAGGGACAGCACCAGCTGAGGACAGCTCTGAAGACCTGTGACTACAGCTCACAGTGTAGCACCAGCTGAGGACAGCTCTGATAGGACCAGGGACTACAGCTCACAGTGTAGGGACAGCACCAGCTGAGGACAGCTCAGATAGGACCAGTGACTACAGCTCATAGTGTAGGGACTGCACCAGCCTGACGACAGCTCTGATAGGACCAGTGACTACAGCTCATAGTGCAGGGACTGCACTAGCCTGAGGACAGCTCTGATAGGACCAGTGACTACAGCTCACAGTGTAGGGACAGCACCAGCTGAGGACAGCTCTGATAGGACCAGTGACTACAGCTCACAGTGTAGGGACAGCACCAGCTAAGGACAGCTCTGATAGGACCAGTGACTACAGCTCACAGTGTAGGGACAGCACCAGCTGAGGACAGCTCTGATAGGACCAGTGACTACAGCTCATAGTGTAGGGACTGCACCAGCCTGACGACAGCTCTGATAGGACCAGTGACTACAGCTCATAGTGTAGGGACTGCACCAGCTGAGGTCAGCTCTGATAGGACCAGTGACTACAGCTAACAGTGTAGGGACAGCACCAGCTGAGGACTGCTCTGATAGGACCAGTGACTACAGCTCACAGGGTAGGGACAGCACCAGCTGAGGACAGCTCTGAAGACCTGTGACTACAGCTCACAGTGTAGCACCAGCTGAGGACAGCTCTGATAGGACCAGGGACTACAGCTCACAGTGTAGGGACAGCACCAGCTGAGGACAGCTCAGATAGGACCAGTGACTACAGCTCATAGTGTAGGGACTGCACCAGCCTGAGGACAGCTCTGATAGGACCAGTGACTACAGCTCATAGTGTAGGGACAGCACCAGCTGAGGACAGCTCTGATAGGACCAGTGACTAAAGCTCATAGTGTAGGGACTGCACCAGCCTGAGGACAGCTCTGATAGGACCAGTGACTACAGCTCACAGTGTAGGGACAGCACCAGCTGAGGACAGCTCTGAAGACCTGTGACTACAGCTCACAGTGTAGGGACAGCACCAGCCTGAGGACAGCTCTGATAGGACCAGTGACTACAGCTCACAGTGTAGGGATAGCACCAGCTGAGGACAGCTCTGATAGGACCAGTGACTACAGCTCACAGTGTAGGGACAGCACCAGCTGAGGACAGCTCTGATAGGACCAGTGACTACAGCTCATAGTGTAGGGACTGCACCAGCCTGACAACAGCTCTGATAGGACCAGTGACTACAGCTCATAGTGTAGGGACTGCACCTGCCTGAGGACAGCTCTGATAGGACCAGTGACTACAGCTAACAGGGTAGGGACAGCAGCAGCTGAGGACTGCTCTGATAGGACCAGTGACTACAGCTCACAGGGTAGGGACAGCACCAGCTGAGGACAGCTCTGATAGGACCAGTGACTACAGCTCACAGTGTAGGGACAGCACCAGCTGAGGACAGCTCTGATAGGACCAGTGACTACAGCTCATAGTGTAGGGACAGCACCAGCTGAGGACAGCTCAGAGGACCAGTGACTACAGCTCACAGTGTAGGGACAGCACCAGCCTGAGGACAGCTCTGATAGGACCAGTGACTACAGCTCATAGTGTAGGGACAGCACCAGCTGAGGACAGCTCTGATAGGACCAGTGACTACAGCTCACAGTGTAGGGACAGCACCAGCTGAGGACAGCTCTGATAGGACCAGTGACTACAGCTCATAGTGTAGGGACAGCACCAGCTGAGGACAGCTCTGATAGGACCAGTGACTACAGCTCACAGTGTAGGAACTGCACCAGCTGAGGACAGCTCAGATAGGACCAGTGACTACAGCTCACACTGTAGGGACAGCACCAGCTGAGGACAGCTCTGATAGGACCAGTGACTACAGCTCACAGTGTAGGGACAGCACCAGCTGAGGACAGCTCTGATAGGACCAGTGACTACAGCTCACAGTGTAGGGACAGCACCAGCTGAGGACAGCTCTGATAGGACCAGTGACTACAGCTCACAGTGTAGGGACAGCACCAGCTGAGGACAGCTCTGATAGGACCAGTGACTACAGCTCACAGTGTAGCGACAGCACCAGCCTGAGGATAGCTCTGATAGGACCAGTGACTACAGTTAACAGCTTAGGGACAGCACCAGCTGAGGACAGCTCTGATAGGACCAGTGACTACAGCTCATAGTGTAGAGACAGCACCAGCTGAGGACAGCTCTGATAGGACCAGTGACTACAGCTCACAGTGTAGGGACAGCACCAGCTGAGGACAGCTCTGATAGGACCAGTGACTACAGCTCAGTGTAGGGACAGCACCAGCTGAGGACAGCTCTGATAGGACCAGTGACTACAGCTCACAGTGTAGGGACAGCACCAGCTGAGGACAGCTCTGATAGGACCAGTGACTTCAGCTCACAGCGTAGGGACAGCACCAGCTGAGGACAGCTCTGATAGGACCAGTGACTACAGCTCACAGCGTAGGGACAGCACCAGCTGAGGACAGCTCTGATAGGACCAGTGACTACAGCTCACAGCGTAGGGACAGCACCAGCTGAGGACAGCTCTGATAGGACCAGTGACTACAGCTCACAGCGTAGGGACAGCAATAGCTGAGGACAGCTCTGATAGGACCAGTGACTACAGCTCACAGTGTAGGGACAGCACCAGCTGAGGACAGCTCTGATAGGACCAGTGACTACAGCTCACAGTATAGGGACAGCACCAGCTGAGGACAGCTCTGATAGGACCAGTGACTACAGCTCATAGTGTAGGGACTGCACCAGCCTGAGGACAGCTCAGAGGACCAGAGACTACAGCTCACAGTGTAGGGACAGCACAAGCTGAGGACAGCTCTGATAGGACCAGTGACTACAGCTCATAGTGTAGGGACTGCACCAGCCTGAGGACAGCTCAGAGGACCAGTGACTACAGCTCACAGTGTAGGGACAGCACCAGCCTGAGGACAGCTCTGATAGGACCAGTGACTACAGCTCACAGTGTAGGGACAGCACCAGCTGAGGACAGCTCGGATAGGACCAGTGACTACAGCTCACACTGTAGGGACAGCACCAGCTGAGGACAGCTCGGATAGGACCAGTGACTACAGCTCATAGTGTAGGGACTGCACCAGCCTGAGGACAGCTCTGATAGGACCAGTGACTACAGCTCACAGTGTAGGGACTGCACCAGGCTGAGGACAGCTCTCATAGGACCAGTGACTACAGCTCACAGTGTAGGGACAGCACCAGCTGAGGACAGCTCTGATAGGACCAGTGACTACAGCTCATAGTGTAGGGACTGCACCAGCTGAGGACAGCTCTGATAGGACCAGTGACTACAGCTCACAGTGTAGGGACAGCACCAGCTGAGGACAGCTCTGATAGGACCAGTGACTACAGCTCACAGTATAGGGACAGCACCAGCTGAGGACAGCTCTGATAGGACCAGTGACTACAGCTCACAGTGTACGGATAGCACCAGCTGAGGACAGCTCTGATAGTACCAGTGACTACAGCTCACAGTGTACGGATAGCACCAGCTGAGGACAGCTCTGATAGGACCAGTGACTACAGCTCACAGTATAGGGACAGCACCAGCTGAGGACAGCTCTGATAGGACCAGTGACTACAGCTCACAGTGTAGGGACAGCACCAGCTGAGGACAGCTCTGATAGGACCAGTGACTACAGCTCATAGTGTAGGGACTGCACCAGCCTGAGGACAGCTCTGATAGGACCAGTGACTACAGCTCACAGTGTAGGGACAGCACCAGCTGAGGACAGCTCTGATAGGACCAGTGACTACAGCTCATAGTGTAGAGACTGCACCAGCTGAGGACAGCTCTGAGGACCAGTGACTACAGCTCACAGTGTAGGGACAGCACCAGCTGAGGACAGCTCTGATAGGACCAGTGACTACAGCTCACAGTGTAGCGACAGCACCAGCCTGAGGATAGCTCTGATAGGACCAGTGACTACAGTTAACAGCATAGGGACAGCACCAGCTGAGGACAGCTCTGATAGGACCAGTGACTACAGCTCACAGTGTAGAGACAGCACCAGCTGAGGACAGCTCTGATAGGACCAGTGACTACAGCTCACAGTGTAGGGACAGCACCAGCTGAGGACAGCTCTGATAGGACCAGTGACTACAGCTCACAGTGTAGGGACAGCACCAGCTGAGGACAGCTCTGATAGGACCAGTGACTACAGCTCACAGCGTAGGGACAGCACCAGCTGAGGACAGCTCTGATAGGACCAGTGACTACAGTTCACAGCGTAGGGACAGCACCAGCTGAGGACAGCTCTGATAGGACCAGTGACTACAGCTCACAGCGTAGGGACAGCACCAGCTGAGGACAGCTCTGATAGGACCAGTGACTACAGCTCACAGCGTAGGGACAGCAACAGCTGAGGACAGCTCTGATAGGACCAGTGACTACAGCTCACAGTGTAGGGACAGCACCAGCTGAGGACAGCTGAGAAGACCAGTGACTACAGCTCACAGTGTAGGGACAGCACCAGCTGAGGACAGCTCTGATAGGACCAGTGACTACAGCTCACAGTATAGGGACAGCACCAGCTGAGGACAGCTCTGATAGGACCAGTGACTACAGCTCATAGTGTAGGGACTGCACCAGCCTGAGGACAGCTCAGAGGACCAGTGACTACAGCTCACAGTGTAGGGACAGCACCAGCTGAGGACAGCTCTGATAGGACCAGTGACTACAGCTCATAGTGTAGGGACTGCACCAGCCTGAGGACAGCTCAGAGGACCAGTGACTACAGCTCACAGTGTAGGGACAGCACCAGCCTGAGGACAGCTCTGATAGGACCAGTGACTACAGCTCACAGTGTAGGGACAGCACCAGCTGAGGACAGCTCGGATAGGACCAGTGACTACAGCTCACACTGTAGGGACAGCACCAGCTGAGGACAGCTCGGATAGGACCAGTGACTACAGCTCATAATGTAGGGACTGCACCAGCCTGAGGACAGCTCTGATAGGACCAGTGACTACAGCTCACAGTGTAGGGACTGTACCAGGCTGAGGACAGCTCTCATAGGACCAGTGACTACAGCTCACAGTGTAGGGACAGCACCAGCTGAGGACAGCTCTGATAGGACCAGTGACTACAGCTCATAGTGTAGGGACTGCACCAGCTGAGGACAGCTCTGATAGGACCAGTGACTACAGCTCACAGTGTAGGGACAGCACCAGCTGAGGACAGCTCTGATAGGACCAGTGACTACAGCTCACAGTATAGGGACAGCACCAGCTGAGGACAGCTCTGATAGGACCAGTGACTACAGCTCACAGTGTACGGATAGCACCAGCTGAGGACAGCTCTGATAGGACCAGTGACTACAGCTCATAGTGTAGGGACTGCACTAGCCTGAGGACAGCTCTGATAGGACCAGTGACTACAGCTCACAGTGTAGGGACAGCACCAGCTGAGGACAGCTCTGATAGGACCAGTGACTACAGCTCACAGTGTAGGGACAGCACCAGCTAAGGACAGCTCTGATAGGACCAGTGACTACAGCTCACAGTGTAGGGACAGCACCAGCTGAGGACAGCTCTGATAGGACCAGTGACTACAGCTCATAGTGTAGGGACTGCACCAGCCTGACGACAGCTCTGATAGGACCAGTGACTACAGCTCATAGTGTAGGGACTGCACCAGCTGAGGTCAGCTCTGATAGGACCAGTGACTACAGCTAACAGTGTAGGGACAGCACCAGCTGAGGACTGCTCTGATAGGACCAGTGACTACAGCTCACAGGGTAGGGACAGCACCAGCTGAGGACAGCTCTGAAGACCTGTGACTACAGCTCACAGTGTAGCACCAGCTGAGGACAGCTCTGATAGGACCAGTGACTACAGCTCATAGTGTAGGGACTGCACCAGCTGAGGACAGCTCAGATAGGACCAGTGACTACAGCTCATAGTGTAGGGACTGCACCAGCCTGAGGACAGCTCTGATAGGACCAGTGACTACAGCTCATAGTGTAGGGACAGCACCAGCTGAGGACAGCTCTGATAGGACCAGTGACTAAAGCTCATAGTGTAGGGACTGCACCAGCCTGAGGACAGCTCTGATAGGACCAGTGACTACAGCTCACAGTGTAGGGACAGCACCAGCTGAGGACAGCTCTGAAGACCTGTGACTACAGCTCACAGTGTAGGGACAGCACCAGCCTGAGGACAGCTCTGATAGGACCAGTGACTACAGCTCACAGTGTAGGGACAGCACCAGCTGAGGACAGCTCTGATAGGACCAGTGACTACAGCTCACAGTGTAGGGACAGCACCAGTTGAGGACAGCTCTGATAGGACCAGTGACTACAGCTCATAGTGTAGGGACTGCACCAGCCTGACAACAGCTCTGATAGGACCAGTGACTACAGCTCATAGTGTAGGGACTGCACCTGCCTGAGGACAGCTCTGATAGGACCAGTGACTACAGCTAACAGGGTAGGGACAGCAGCAGCTGAGGACTGCTCTGATAGGACCAGTGACTACAGCTCACAGTGTAGGGACAGCACCAGCTGAGGACAGCTCTGATAGGACCAGTGACTACAGCTCATAGTGTAGGGACAGCACCAGCTGAGGACAGCTCAGAGGACCAGTGACTACAGCTCACAGTGTAGGGACAGCACCAGCTGAGGACAGCTCTGATAGGACCAGTGACTACAGCTCACAGTGTAGGGACAGCACCAGCTGAGGACAGCTCTGATAGGACCAGTGACTACAGCTCATAGTGTAGGGACAGCACCAGCTGAGGACAGCTCAGAGGACCAGTGACTACAGCTCACAGTTTAGGGACAGCACCAGCTGAGGACAGCTCTGATAGGACCAGTGACTACAGCTCATAGTGTAGGGACAGCACCAGCTGAGGACAGCTCTGATAGGACCAGTGACTACAGCTCACAGTGTAGGGACAGCACCAGCTGAGGACAGCTCTGATAGGACCAGTGACTACAGCTCACAGTGTACGGACAGCACCAGCTGAGGACAGCTCTGATAGGACCAGTGACTACAGTTCACAGTATAGGGACAGCACCAGCTGAGGACAGCTCAGAGGACCAGTGACTACAGCTCACAGTGTAGCACCAGCTGAGGACAGCTCTGATAGGACCAGGGACTACAGCTCACAGTGTAGGGACAGCACCAGCTGAGGACAGCTCAGATAGGACCAGTGACTACAGCTCATAGTGTAGGGACTGCACCAGCCTGAGGACAGCTCTGATAGGACCAGTGACTACAGCTCATAGTGTAGGGACTGCACCAGCCTGAGGACAGCTCTGATAGGACCAGTGACTACAGCTCATAGTGTAGGGACAGCACCAGCTGAGGACAGCTCTGATAGGACCAGTGACTACAGCTCACAGTGTAGGGACTGCACCAGCTGAGGACAGCTCAGATAGGACCAGTGACTACAGCTCACACTGTAGGGACAGCACCAGCTGAGGACAGCTCTGATAGGACCAGTGACTACAGCTCACAGTGTAGGGACTGCACCAGCTGAGGACAGCTCTGATAGGACCAGTGACTACAGCTCACAGTGTAGGGACAGCACCAGCTGAGGACAGCTCTGATAGGACCAGTGACTACAGCTCACAGTGTAGGGACAGCACCAGCTGAGGACAGCTCTGATAGGACCAGTGACTACAGCTCATAGTGTAGGGACTGCACCAGCCTGACGACAGCTCTGATAGGACCAGTGATTACAGCTCACAGTGTAGGGACAGCACCAGCTGAGGACAGCTCTGAAGACCAGTGACTACAGCTCACAGTGTAGGGACTGCACCAGCTGAGGACAGCTCTGATAGGACCAGTGACTACAGCTCATAGTGTAGGGACTGCACCAGCTGAGGACAGCTCTGATAGGACCAGTGACTACAGCTCACAGTGTAGGGACAGCACCAGCTGAGGACAGCTCTGATAGGACCAGTGACTACAGCTCATAGTGTAGGGACTGCACCAGCCTGACGACAGCTCTGATAGGACCAGTGACTACAGCTCATAGTGTAGGGACTGCACCAGCCTGAGGACAGCTCTGATAGGACCAGTGACTACAGCTCACAGTGTAGGGACTGCACCAGCTGAGGACAGCTCTGATAGGACCAGTGACTACAGCTCACAGTGTAGGGACAGCACCAGCTGAGGACAGCTCTGATAGGACCAGTGACTACAGCTCATAGTGTAGGGACTGCACCAGCCTGACGACAGCTCTGATAGGACCAGTGACTACAGTTAACAGTATAGGGACAGCACCAGCTGAGGACAGCTCTGATAGGACCAGTGACTACAGTTAACAGCATAGGGACAGCACCAGCTGAGGACAGCTCTGATAGGACCAGTGACTACAGCTCACAGTATAGGGACAGCACCAGCTGAGGACAGCTCTGATAGGACCAGTGACTACAGCTCACAGTGTACGGATAGCACCAGCTGAGGACAGCTCTGATAGGACCAGTGACTACAGCTCATAGTGTAGGGACTGCACTAGCCTGAGGACAGCTCTGATAGGACCAGTGACTACAGCTCACAGTATAGGGACAGCACCAGCTGAGGACAGCTCTGATAGGACCAGTGACTACAGCTCACAGTGTACGGATAGCACCAGCTGAGGACAGCTCTGATAGGACCAGTGACTACAGCTCATAGTGTAGGGACTGCACCAGCCTGAGGACAGCTCAGAGGACCAGTGACTACAGCTCACAGTGTAGGGACAGCACCAGCTGAGGACAGCTCTGATAGGACCAGTGACTACAGCTCATAGTGTAGGGACTGCACCAGCCTGAGGACAGCTCAGAGGACCAGTGACTACAGCTCACAGTGTAGGGACAGCACCAGCCTGAGGACAGCTCTGATAGGACCAGTGACTACAGCTCACAGTGTAGGGACAGCACCAGCTGAGGACAGCTCGGATAGGACCAGTGACTACAGCTCACACTGTAGGGACAGCACCAGCTGAGGACAGCTCGGATAGGACCAGTGACTACAGCTCATAATGTAGGGACTGCACCAGCCTGAGGACAGCTCTGATAGGACCAGTGACTACAGCTCATAGTGTAGGGACTGCACCTGCCTGAGGACAGCTCTGATAGGACCAGTGACTACAGCTAACAGGGTAGGGACAGCAGCAGCTGAGGACTGCTCTGATAGGACCAGTGACTACAGCTCACAGGGTAGGGACAGCACCAGCTGAGGACAGCTCTGATAGGACCAGTGACTACAGCTCACAGTGTAGGGACAGCACCAGCTGAGGACAGCTCTGATAGGACCAGTGACTACAGCTCATAGTGTAGGGACAGCACCAGCTGAGGACAGCTCAGAGGACCAGTGACTACAGCTCACAGTTTAGGGACAGCACCAGCTGAGGACAGCTCTGATAGGACCAGTGACTACAGCTCATAGTGTAGGGACAGCACCAGCTGAGGACAGCTCTGATAGGACCAGTGACTACAGCTCACAGTGTAGGGACAGCACCAGCTGAGGACAGCTCTGATAGGACCAGTGACTACAGCTCACAGTGTACGGACAGCACCAGCTGAGGACAGCTCTGATAGGACCAGTGACTACAGTTCACAGTATAGGGACAGCACCAGCTGAGGACAGCTCAGAGGACCAGTGACTACAGCTCACAGTGTAGCACCAGCTGAGGACAGCTCTGATAGGACCAGGGACTACAGCTCACAGTGTAGGGACAGCACCAGCTGAGGACAGCTCAGATAGGACCAGTGACTACAGCTCATAGTGTAGGGACTGCACCAGCCTGAGGACAGCTCTGATAGGACCAGTGACTACAGCTCATAGTGTAGGGACTGCACCAGCCTGAGGACAGCTCTGATAGGACCAGTGACTACAGCTCATAGTGTAGGGACAGCACCAGCTGAGGACAGCTCTGATAGGACCAGTGACTACAGCTCACAGTGTAGGGACTGCACCAGCTGAGGACAGCTCAGATAGGACCAGTGACTACAGCTCACACTGTAGGGACAGCACCAGCTGAGGACAGCTCTGATAGGACCAGTGACTACAGCTCACAGTGTAGGGACTGCACCAGCTGAGGACAGCTCTGATAGGACCAGTGACTACAGCTCACAGTGTAGGGACAGCACCAGCTGAGGACAGCTCTGATAGGACCAGTGACTACAGCTCACAGTGTAGGGACAGCACCAGCTGAGGACAGCTCTGAAGACCTGTGACTACAGCTCACAGTGTAGGGACAGCACCAGCTGAGGACAGCTCTGATAGGACCAGTGACTACAGCTCATAGTGTAGGGACTGCACCAGCCTGACGACAGCTCTGATAGGACCAGTGACTACAGCTCACAGTGTAGGGACAGCACCAGCTGAGGACAGCTCTGAAGACCAGTGACTACAGCTCACAGTGTAGGGACTGCACCAGCTGAGGACAGCTCTGATAGGACCAGTGACTACAGCTCATAGTGTAGGGACTGCACCAGCTGAGGACAGCTCTGATAGGACCAGTGACTACAGCTCATAGTGTAGGGACTGCACCAGCCTGACGACAGCTCTGATAGGACCAGTGACTACAGCTCATAGTGTAGGGACTGCACCAGCCTGAGGACAGCTCTGATAGGACCAGTGACTACAGCTCACAGTGTAGGGACTGCACCAGCTGAGGACAGCTCTGATAGGACCAGTGACTACAGCTCACAGTGTAGGGACAGCACCAGCTGAGGACAGCTCTGATAGGACCAGTGACTACAGCTCATAGTGTAGGGACTGCACCAGCCTGACGACAGCTCTGATAGGACCAGTGACTACAGTTAACAGCATAGGGACAGCACCAGCTGAGGACAGCTCTGATAGGACCAGTGACTACAGTTAACAGCATAGGGACAGCACCAGCTGAGGACAGCTCAGATAGGACCAGTGACTACAGCTCACAGTATAGGGACAGCACCAGCTGAGGACAGCTCTGATAGGACCAGTGACTACAGCTCACAGTGTACGGATAGCACCAGCTGAGGACAGCTCTGATAGGACCAGTGACTACAGCTCATAGTGTAGGGACTGCACTAGCCTGAGGACAGCTCTGATAGGACCAGTGACTACAGCTCACAGTATAGGGACAGCACCAGCTGAGGACAGCTCTGATAGGACCAGTGACTACAGCTCACAGTGTACGGATAGCACCAGCTGAGGACAGCTCTGATAGGACCAGTGACTACAGCTCATAGTGTAGGGACTGCACCAGCCTGAGGACAGCTCAGAGGACCAGTGACTACAGCTCACAGTGTAGGGACAGCACCAGCTGAGGACAGCTCTGATAGGACCAGTGACTACAGCTCATAGTGTAGGGACTGCACCAGCCTGAGGACAGCTCAGAGGACCAGTGACTACAGCTCACAGTGTAGGGACAGCACCAGCCTGAGGACAGCTCTGATAGGACCAGTGACTACAGCTCACAGTGTAGGGACAGCACCAGCTGAGGACAGCTCGGATAGGACCAGTGACTACAGCTCACACTGTAGGGACAGCACCAGCTGAGGACAGCTCGGATAGGACCAGTGACTACAGCTCATAATGTAGGGACTGCACCAGCCTGAGGACAGCTCTGATAGGACCAGTGACTACAGCTCACAGTGTAGGGACTGTACCAGGCTGAGGACAGCTCTCATAGGACCAGTGACTACAGCTCACAGTGTAGGGACAGCACCAGCTGAGGACAGCTCTGATAGGACCAGTGACTACAGCTCATAGTGTAGGGACTGCACCAGCTGAGGACAGCTCTGATAGGACCAGTGACTACAGCTCACAGTGTAGGGACAGCACCAGCTGAGGACAGCTCTGATAGGACCAGTGACTACAGCTCACAGTATAGGGACAGCACCAGCTGAGGACAGCTCTGATAGGACCAGTGACTACAGCTCACAGTGTACGGATAGCACCAGCTGAGGACAGCTCTGATAGGACCAGTGACTACAGCTCATAGTGTAGGGACTGCACTAGCCTGAGGACAGCTCTGATAGGACCAGTGACTACAGCTCACAGTGTAGGGACAGCACCAGCTGAGGACAGCTCTGATAGGACCAGTGACTACAGCTCACAGTGTAGGGACAGCACCAGCTAAGGACAGCTCTGATAGGACCAGTGACTACAGCTCACAGTGTAGGGACAGCACCAGCTGAGGACAGCTCTGATAGGACCAGTGACTACAGCTCATAGTGTAGGGACTGCACCAGCCTGACGACAGCTCTGATAGGACCAGTGACTACAGCTCATAGTGTAGGGACTGCACCAGCTGAGGTCAGCTCTGATAGGACCAGTGACTACAGCTAACAGTGTAGGGACAGCACCAGCTGAGGACTGCTCTGATAGGACCAGTGACTACAGCTCACAGGGTAGGGACAGCACCAGCTGAGGACAGCTCTGAAGACCTGTGACTACAGCTCACAGTGTAGCACCAGCTGAGGACAGCTCTGATAGGACCAGTGACTACAGCTCATAGTGTAGGGACTGCACCAGCTGAGGACAGCTCAGATAGGACCAGTGACTACAGCTCATAGTGTAGGGACTGCACCAGCCTGAGGACAGCTCTGATAGGACCAGTGACTACAGCTCATAGTGTAGGGACAGCACCAGCTGAGGACAGCTCTGATAGGACCAGTGACTAAAGCTCATAGTGTAGGGACTGCACCAGCCTGAGGACAGCTCTGATAGGACCAGTGACTACAGCTCACAGTGTAGGGACAGCACCAGCTGAGGACAGCTCTGAAGACCTGTGACTACAGCTCACAGTGTAGGGACAGCACCAGCCTGAGGACAGCTCTGATAGGACCAGTGACTACAGCTCACAGTGTAGGGATAGCACCAGCTGAGGACAGCTCTGATAGGACCAGTGACTACAGCTCACAGTGTAGGGACAGCACCAGCTGAGGACAGCTCTGATAGGACCAGTGACTACAGCTCATAGTGTAGGGACTGCACCAGCCTGACAACAGCTCTGATAGGACCAGTGACTACAGCTCATAGTGTAGGGACTGCACCTGCCTGAGGACAGCTCTGATAGGACCAGTGACTACAGCTAACAGGGTAGGGACAGCAGCAGCTGAGGACTGCTCTGATAGGACCAGTGACTACAGCTCACAGGGTAGGGACAGCACCAGCTGAGGACAGCTCTGATAGGACCAGTGACTACAGCTCACAGTGTAGGGACAGCACCAGCTGAGGACAGCTCTGATAGGACCAGTGACTACAGCTCATAGTGTAGGGACAGCACCAGCTGAGGACAGCTCAGAGGACCAGTGACTACAGCTCACAGTTTAGGGACAGCACCAGCTGAGGACAGCTCTGATAGGACCAGTGACTACAGCTCACAGTGTACGGACAGCACCAGCTGAGGACAGCTCTGATAGGACCAGTGACTACAGTTCACAGTATAGGGACAGCACCAGCTGAGGACAGCTCAGAGGACCAGTGACTACAGCTCACAGTGTAGCACCAGCTGAGGACAGCTCTGATAGGACCAGGGACTACAGCTCACAGTGTAGGGACAGCACCAGCTGAGGACAGCTCAGATAGGACCAGTGACTACAGCTCATAGTGTAGGGACTGCACCAGCCTGAGGACAGCTCTGATAGGACCAGTGACTACAGCTCATAGTGTAGGGACTGCACCAGCCTGAGGACAGCTCTGATAGGACCAGTGACTACAGCTCATAGTGTAGGGACAGCACCAGCTGAGGACAGCTCTGATAGGACCAGTGACTACAGCTCACAGTGTAGGGACTGCACCAGCTGAGGACAGCTCAGATAGGACCAGTGACTACAGCTCACACTGTAGGGACAGCACCAGCTGAGGACAGCTCTGATAGGACCAGTGACTACAGCTCACAGTGTAGGGACTGCACCAGCTGAGGACAGCTCTGATAGGACCAGTGACTACAGCTCACAGTGTAGGGACAGCACCAGCTGAGGACAGCTCTGATAGGACCAGTGACTACAGCTCACAGTGTAGGGACAGCACCAGCTGAGGACAGCTCTGAAGACCTGTGACTACAGCTCACAGTGTAGGGACAGCACCAGCTGAGGACAGCTCTGATAGGACCAGTGACTACAGCTCATAGTGTAGGGACTGCACCAGCCTGACGACAGCTCTGATAGGACCAGTGACTACAGCTCACAGTGTAGGGACAGCACCAGCTGAGGACAGCTCTGAAGACCAGTGACTACAGCTCACAGTGTAGGGACTGCACCAGCTGAGGACAGCTCTGATAGGACCAGTGACTACAGCTCATAGTGTAGGGACTGCACCAGCTGAGGACAGCTCTGATAGGACCAGTGACTACAGCTCACAGTGTAGGGACAGCACCAGCTGAGGACAGCTCTGATAGGACCAGTGACTACAGCTCATAGTGTAGGGACTGCACCAGCCTGACGACAGCTCTGATAGGACCAGTGACTACAGCTCATAGTGTAGGGACTGCACCAGCCTGAGGACAGCTCTGATAGGACCAGTGACTACAGCTCACAGTGTAGGGACTGCACCAGCTGAGGACAGCTCTGATAGGACCAGTGACTACAGCTCACAGTGTAGGGACAGCACCAGCTGAGGACAGCTCTGATAGGACCAGTGACTACAGCTCATAGTGTAGGGACTGCACCAGCCTGACGACAGCTCTGATAGGACCAGTGACTACAGTTAACAGCATAGGGACAGCACCAGCTGAGGACAGCTCTGATAGGACCAGTGACTACAGTTAACAGCATAGGGACAGCACCAGCTGAGGACAGCTCAGAGGAGCAGCATCATTGAAGAACACAGAGAAAGACACATACAGTAAATACAATGTATAGGGGACACATGGTTCTAGTGATACTCACATCGAGGGTTCCGGGGCCACCTCCCAGCACCACACACACAATAGGGATTTTTATGCCAGTCCCTGAAATACATAATTAATAACATGATTTTATGACTAAATAATCCCAATCCAGACTTGTACCTGTCACATACATTATTCAATAAGTTGTCCATTAATTCATTGCAAATAATCATAATAACACACAATTAAGCTATCTTATCAACTAAACGTAAAGACAATGACACCACCGCATTGGTCAAAGCTTTTATTAATTGTAATGAGCACATTATAATTCATAGAGGGCGGTAAAGATGTGACCAGGAACTAACTCTAGCCAGCGAAATAACTTACAATGGAGGGGACTAAAATGACCCTTTATAAAGGCATAACCTGTGCCACAGAGGACTCACCACCTTTTACTATGGCACAGTATGGACGCTCCCACAAAGTAGTACCCTCTATCCCCCTGTAGGACACTCCCATTATCCTTCAAAAGGGTAAGTGCCCCCCAATGACTACTTACTGTATGCCACATGTGGCTGCTGGCTAGGAGCACCATTCCACTACCACCAGGTTCAAAAATACAGACTGCTATCCACTAAAGCAACAGCTTCCCCAATGGAGCCTATAACCCAACTTACTCCAAAAAAGAAAAAATTCCTTTAAGAAAAACCCCTAAAAACTATAGAGAAATATGCTCAACATCTGCCCTAACCACGGGTGTCTATTTCCTAGTCCACCAGCAGAAGACGCAAATCTGGAACTGCCATTTTTATTTGCCTCTCCAAACAAAGCTGGGAACAATCTCCAACCATACCACCTAAGCCATACCACCTAAGCCATACCACCTAAGCCATACCACCTAAGCCATACCACCTAAACCATACCACCTAAACTATACCACCTAAACTATACCACCTAAGCCATACCACCTAAGCCATACCACCTAAACCATACCACCTAAGCCATACCACCTAAGCCTTAGGCCAGCAGGGAACCAGCTCTGCTAAATCAACCTTCACCTGCATAGTAAGGTCAATACCTTTACCCGGGCCTATGTCATTACCAAGGGGCACGACTAACCAATCCAGATGTCCCCACAGCTGTTTCTGTTTAAAAAGCAAATCCAGTAGGGCTGCTCACCTTAAACCTCCAACCTCTAACCATCTCACCTCTGACCATCTCACCTTATGACCACAGAACAACAAAGATGCATTCCTAACAAGAGAGCCTCTCTGCCCCCCCAAACAAAGACATGAATGGCTACAATCCACATTTGCTTTGGTGATGTGGTGAACACTGTAAAAGAAGAAATATACCCTAAATGTCAGTACACCTCACCCAAAACCAGGTAAGTGCAAAAACAACCAGAGCTTTGTTAAAAAGAATATCTATTGCAGGAGAAACCTCAAACAACCTCCCATGGACCTTGAGATTCAGCCAATTGTAACCCCCTCGGAGGAAAAAAAAAAATTAAATCCTTTTACACCCCAATTTTTAAATGCTAGAGATTCACGCAAGTAGCGCAACATGAAACCTTATCACAGCAAATATGATATAAAAGCAGCAGCTTCCAAATGGCCAAGTGTGTGTCTGGCTGATGGACGCTACCACTGGCCACGGCACAAGTAGCTGCTCCAATGTGACACGAGCGGGTGCAGTATGCGCCCTCTTACGGCCCAACTTCATCAAACACCACTTAAAAAACACTGCAAACTGAAACTTAGAAAGCGGCAAGGAATCAACATATAATACAAAAATGCGTCACTCCCTACTGGTCGCAACAATATATAACAGGTTGCTAAGTGCATGTCATCACCAGGGTTTCGCAGTGTGGAGGTTTGCGGTCCTTACCGGCGAGGGTGCTGTGGCATGGTCCTTCTGTCGGGGGAGCTGGCATGTGGAGACTGGCATTGGCTGTACGCAGAGGTCTGCCAGCATTGGGCCATCCTGGCAAGGGTAAGTGTTGTGGCATCTCTGCAGCACAGATGTCTGGGCGCCACCATGTTGTCTTTGGCCATGTGACATAGCAGGCCAATCGTCTATAGGTCACCTGCTCTCTCTGGCCTATCACGTCCCGCTAATGGGTACTTAAGGGTGTTTGGAGCTCCCTGTAGTTGCCAGTGTAACGTGTTTACAGCGTAGCTATGAGAGAGAGTTCTCTGCGCTCCTGAACCTTAGACCTGTGCTCCGGTTAACCTATCCCTGCGCAACCATCATCACAGCATTACCAGATATCCCCTTCAGCCACTATTCAGCAAACCAGGATATCCACTTCACTCTCACAGTCTTTCTGGATTCATCTCTGTCACTGATCTGGACATTCGTTACTCCCAGTCACTACAGCTCCCCTCAGCCACATATATCAGTTTGTTTATTACTGGACTTTAGTTTATCTTATTGTTCATGTCTACAAACAGTCACATTAAACAACCCACCTTTCAGTTTATACCTGTTCCGGTGTCTGCTCCCGTTTCCACCCCGGGTCCACAACAAACACACTCTAAAGGAGCGTACACACTATACTATATGCTCCCTGAGCGATAGCGTCTAGTGTGTCCCCGGAAGGGTGTGCGCAATGTCGTTCATGAGCATTAACGATATCGTTCAGCGCCGGGCTCTCTCCCCCATTCCATAACATGACATCGTCAGGTTGGCCTGCATGTTAACCCGATGAACGATAATGACGAACGACCCGCAGGAACGCACATTGTCGTTATCATTCATCTTTTTGTGTTAAAAATGGACGGTAAAGTGGGAGACTGAACGATAACCATATCATTATCATTCAGTCGTCCACTTTAATCGCCCAGTGTGTACGCACCTTAACAGTGTAATGTGCATATCGCTGCTATTACATTAGTGTCACAACTCTCGGAGGGCAAATGTAAACCCGTATTTGGGGATTGGCGTGACTTATTTATGAGGCACGGAGTCTAATGTGCCGGCGGTGTTCACCAGGGACCCTCGCAAGAGGATATGGGCTTGGCTGCGTCCGACACACAGGTCACGGTCCTCAGTATAGGTTCCCTTATACAGGTGCTGGTGAACTCTGGATGGAGTGGAGAAGACTTTCAGCGCAGTGAACAGGCCGGGTCACAACCAAACGGGTAACAAGGTACCAGGGAGCAGATGTGTGCAGGTCGCAGAGGATAGCCAGGGTCAGGAACAGATTACCAAACGCAGTACCAGGGATTAGGCAGAAGCAGGTCAGGAGCAGGCTTGCAGGCTGATTGCAGGAATCCTCTGATCAGTGCCGCTGGTGATTGCAGGGATCCTCTGATCAGTGCCGCTGGTGATTGCAGGGATCCTCTGATCAGTGCCGCTGGTGATTGCAGGAATCCTCTGATCAGTGCCGCTGGTGATTGCAGGATTCCTCTGACCAGTGCCGCTGGGGATTGCAGGGATCCTCTGATCAGTGCCGCTGGTGATTGCAGGGATCCTCTGATCAGTGCCGCTGGGGATTGCAGGGATCCTCTGATCAGTGCAGCTGGTGATTGCAGGGATCCTCTGATCAGTGCAGCTGGTGATTGCAGGGATCCTCTGATCAGTGCAGCTGGTGATTGCAGGGATCCTCTGATCAGTGCCGCTGGTGATTGCAGGGATCCTCTGATCAGTGCAGCTGGTGATTGCAGGAATCCTCTGATCAGTGCAGCTGGTGATTGCAGGGATCCTCTGATCAGTGCCGCTGGTGATTGCAGGGATCCTCTGATCAGTGCCGCTGGTGATTGCAGGGATCCTCTGATCAGTGCCGCTGGTGATTGCAGGGATCCTCTGATCAGTGAAGCTGGTGATTGCAGGGATCCTCTGATCAGTGCAGCTGGTGATTGCAGGGATCCTCTGATCAGTGCAGCTGGTGATTGCAGGGATCCTCTGATCAGAGCCGCTGGTGATTGCAGGGATCCTCTGATCAGTGCCGCTGGTGATTGCAGGGATCCTCTGATCAGTGCCGATGGTGATTGCAGGGATCCTCTGATCAGTGCAGCTGGTGATTGCAGGGATCCTCTGATCAGTGCAGCTGGTGATTGCAGGGATCCTCTGATCAGTGCAGCTGGTGATTGCAGGGATCCTCTGATCAGTGCAGAGGCTGATTGTAGGGATCCTCTGATCAGTGCAGCTGGTGATTGCAGGGATCCTCTGATCAGTGCAGCTGGTGATTGCAGGGATCCTCTGATCAGTGCAGCTGGTGATTGTAGGGATCCTCTGATCAGTGCAGCTGGTGATTGCAGGGATCCTCTGATCAGTGCAGCTGGTGATTGCAGGGATCCTCTGATCAGTGCAGCTGGTGATTGCAGGGATCCTCTGATCAGTGCCGCTGGTGATTGCAGGGATCCTCTGATCAGTGCCGCTGGTGATTGCAGGGATCCTCTGATCAGTGCCGCTGGTGATTGCAGGGATCCTCTGATCAGTGCCGCTGGTGATTGCAGGGATCCTCTGATCAGTGCAGCTGGTGATTGCAGGGATCCTCTGATCAGTGCAGCTGGTGATTGCAGGGATCCTCTGATCAGTGCAGCTGGTGATTGCAGGGATCCTCTGATCAGTGCAGCTGGTGATTGCAGGGATCCTCTGATCAGTGCAGCTGGTGATTGCAGGGATCCTCTGATCAGTGCCGCTGGTGATTGCAGGGATCCTCTGATCAGTGCCGCTGGTGATTGCAGGGATCCTCTGATCAGTGCCGCTGGTGATTGCAGGGATCCTCTGATCAGTGCCGCTGGTGATTGCAGGGATCCTCTGATCAGTGCCGCTGGTGATTGCAGGGATCCTCTGATCAGTGCCGCTGGTGATTGCAGGGATCCTCTGATCAGTGCCGCTGGTGATTGCAGGGATCCTCTGATCAGTGCCGCTGGTGATTGCAGGGATCCTCTGATCAGTGCCGCTGGTGATTGCAGGGATCCTCTGATCAGTGCAGCTGGTGATTGCAGGGATCCTCTGATCAGTGTAGCTGGTGATTGCAGGAATCCTCTGATCAGTGCAGAGGCTGATTGCAGGGATCCTCTGATCAGTGCAGCTGGTGATTGCAGGGATCCTCTGATCAGTGCAGCTGGTGATTGCAGGGATCCTCTGATCAGTGCAGCTGGTGATTGCAGGAATCCTCTGATCAGTGCAGAGGCTGATTGCAGGGATCCTCTGATCAGTGCCGCTGGTGATTGCAGGGATCCTCTGATCAGTGCCGCTGGTGATTGCAGGGATCCTCTGATCAGTGCAGCTGGTGATTGCAGGGATCCTCTGATCAGTGCCGCTGGTGATTGCAGGGATCCTCTGATCAGTGCAGCTGGTGATTGCAGGGATCCTCTGATCAGTGCAGCTGGTGATTGCAGGGATCCTCTGATCAGTGCAGCTGGTGATTGCAGGGATCCTCTGATCAGTGCAGCTGGTGATTGGAGGAATCCTCTGATCAGTGCAGCTGGTGATTGCAGGGATCCTCTGATCAGTGCAGCTGGTGATTGCAGGGATCCTCTGATCAGTGCAGCTGGTGATTGCAGGGATCCTCTGATCAGTGCAGCTGGTGATTGCAGAGATCCTCTGATCAGTGCAGCTGGTGATTGCAGGGATCCTCTGATCAGTGCAGCTGGTGATTGCAGGGATCCTCTGATCAGTGCAGCTGGTGATTGCAGGGATCCTCTAATTAGGGCAGCTGGTGATTGCAGGGATCCTCTGATCAGTGCAGCTGGTGATTGCAGGGATCCTCTGATTAGGGCAGCTGGTGATTGCAGGGATCCTCTGATCAGTGCAGCTGGTGATTGCAGGGATCCTCTGATCAGGGCAGCTGGTGATTGCAGGGATCCTCTGATCAGTGCAGCTGGTGATTGCAGGGATCCTCTGATCAGTGCAGCTGGCGATTGCAGGGATCCTCTGATCAGTGCAGCTGGTGATTGCAGGGATCCTCTGATCAGTGCGGCTGGTGATTGCAGAGATCCTCTGATCAGTGCGGCTGGTGATTGCAGGGATCCTCTGATCAGTGCGGCTGGTGATTGCAGGGATCCTCTGATCAGTGCGGCTGGTGATTGCAGGGATCCTCTGATCAGTGCGGCTGGTGATTGCAGGGATCCTCTGATCAGTGCGGCTGGTGATTGCAGGGATCCTCTGATCAGTGCGGCTGGTGATTGCAGGGATCCTCTGATCAGTGCAGCTGGTGATTGCAGGGATCCTCTGATCAGTGCAGCTGGTGATTGCAGGGATCCTCTGATCAGTGCAGCTGGTGATTGCAGGGATCCTCTGATCAGTGCAGCTGGTGATTGCAGGGATCCTCTGATTAGGGCAGCTGGTGATTGCAGGGATCCTCTGATCAGTGCAGCTGGTGATTGCAGGGATCCTCTGATCAGTGCAGCTGGTGATTGCAGGGATCCTCTGATTAGGGCAGCTGGTGATTGCAGGGATCCTCTGATCAGTGCAGCTGGTGATTGCAGGGATCCTCTGATTAGGGCAGCTGGTGATTGCAGGGATCCTCTGATCAGTGCAGCTGGTGATTGCAGGGATCCTCTGATTAGGGCAGCTGGTGATTGCAGGGATCCTCTGATCAGTGCAGCTGGTGATTGCAGGGATCCTCTGATTAGGGCAGCTGGTGATTGCAGGGATCCTCTGATCAGTGCAGCTGGTGATTGCAGGGATCCTCTGATTAGGGCAGCTGGTGATTGCAGGGATCCTCTGATCAGTGCAGCTGGTGATTGCAGGGATCCTCTGATTAGGGCAGCTGGTGATTGCAGGGATCCTCTGATCAGTGCAGCTGGTGATTGCAGGGATCCTCTGATCAGTGCAGCTGGTGATTGCAGGGATCCTCTGATCAGTGCAGCTGGTGATTGCAGGGATCCTCTGATCAGTGCAGCTGGTGATTGCAGGGATCCTCTGATTAGGGCAGCTGGTGATTGCAGGGATCCTCTGATCAGGGCAGCTGGTGATTGCAGGGATCCTCTGATCAGGGCAGCTGGTGATTGCAGGGATCCTCTGATCAGTGCAGCTGGTGATTGCAGGGATCCTCTGATTAGGGCAGCTGGTGATTGCAGGGATCCTCTGATCAGTGCAGCTGGTGATTGCAGGGATCCTCTGATCAGTGCAGCTGGTGATTGCAGGGATCCTCTGACCAGTGCAGCTGGTGATTGCAGGGATCCTCTGACCAGTGCAGCTGGTGATTGCAGGGATCCTCTGATCAGTGCAGCTGGTGATTGCAGGGATCCTCTGATCAGTGCAGCTGGTGATTGCAGGGATCCTCTGATCAGTGCAGCTGGTGATTGCAGAGATCCTCTGATCAGTGCAGCTGGTGATTGCAGGGATCCTCTGATCAGTGCAGCTGGTGATTGCAGAGATCCTCTGATCAGTGCAGCTGGTGATTGCAGGGATCCTCTGACCAGTGCAGCTGGTGATTGCAGGGATCCTCTGATCAGTGCAGCTGGTGATTGCAGGGATCCTCTGACCAGTGCAGCTGGTGATTGCAGGGATCCTCTGATCAGTGCAGCTGGTGATTGCAGGGATCCTCTGATCAGTGCAGCTGGTGATTGCAGGGATCCTCTGATCAGTGCAGCTGGTGATTGCAGGGATCCTCTGATCAGTGCAGCTGGTGATTGCAGGGATCCTCTGATCAGTGCAGCTGGTGATTGCAGGGATCCTCTGATCAGTGCAGCTGGTGATTGCAGGGATCCTCTGATTAGTGCAGCTGGTGATTGCAGGGATCCTCTGATCAGTGCAGCTGGTGATTGCAGGGATCCTCTGATCAGTGCAGCTGGTGATTGCAGGGATCCTCTGATCAGTGCAGCTGGTGATTGCAGGGATCCTCTGATCAGTGCAGCTGGTGATTGCAGGGATCCTCTGATCAGTGCAGCTGGTGATTGCAGGGATCCTCTGATTAGTGCAGCTGGTGATTGCAGGGATCCTCTGATTAGTGCAGCTGGTGATTGCAGGGATCCTCTGATTAGTGCAGCTGGTGATTGCAGGGATCCTCTGATCAGTGCAGCTGGTGATTGCAGGGATCCTCTGATTAGTGCAGCTGGTGATTGCAGGGATCCTCTGATCAGTGCAGCTGGTGATTGCAGGGATCCTCTGATCAGTGCAGCTGGTGATTGCAGGGATCCTCTGATCAGTGCAGCTGGTGATTGCAGGGATCCTCTGATTAGTGCAGCTGGTGATTGCAGGGATCCTCTGACCAGTGCAGCTGGTGATTGCAGGGATCCTCTGATCAGTGCAGCTGGTGATTGCAGGGATCCTCTGACCAGTGCAGCTGGTGATTGCAGGGATCCTCTGATCAGTGCAGCTGGTGATTGCAGGGATCCTCTGATTAGTGCAGCTGGTGATTGCAGGGATCCTCTGATCAGTGCAGCTGGTGATTGCAGGGATCCTCTGACCAGTGCAGCTGGTGATTGCAGGGATCCTCTGATTAGTGCAGCTGGTGATTGCAGGGATCCTCTGATTAGTGCAGCTGGTGATTGCAGGGATCCTCTGATCAGTGCAGCTGGTGATTGCAGGGATCCTCTGATTAGGGCAGCTGGTGATTGCAGGGATCCTCTGACCAGTGCAGCTGGTGATTGCAGGGATCCTCTGATTAGTGCAGCTGGTGATTGCAGGGATCCTCTGATTAGTGCAGCTGGTGATTGCAGGGATCCTCTGATCAGTGCAGCTGGTGATTGCAGGGATCCTCTGACCAGTGCCGCTGGTGATTGCAGGGATCCTCTGATCAGTGCAGCTGGTGATTGCAGGGATCCTCTGATTAGTGCAGCTGGTGATTGCAGGGATCCTCTGATTAGTGCAGCTGGTGATTGCAGGGATCCTCTGATTAGTGCAGCTGGTGATTGCAGGGATCCTCTGATCAGTGCAGCTGGTGATTGCAGGGATCCTCTGATTAGTGCAGCTGGTGATTGCAGGGATCCTCTGATCAGTGCAGCTGGTGATTGCAGGGATCCTCTGACCAGTGCAGCTGGTGATTGCAGGGATCCTCTGATTAGTGCAGCTGGTGATTGCAGGGATCCTCTGATCAGTGCAGCTGGTGATTGCAGGGATCCTCTGATTAGTGCAGCTGGTGATTGCAGGGATCCTCTGATTAGTGCAGCTGGTGATTGCAGGGATCCTCTGATTAGTGCAGCTGGTGATTGCAGGGATCCTCTGATCAGTGCAGCTGGTGATTGCAGGGATCCTCTGATTAGTGCAGCTGGTGATTGCAGGGATCCTCTGATCAGTGAAGCTGGTGATTGCAGGGATCCTCTGATCAGTGCAGCTGGTGATTGCAGGGATCCTCTGACCAGTGCAGCTGGTGATTGCAGGGATCCTCTGATTAGTGCAGCTGGTGATTGCAGGGATCCTCTGACCAGTGCAGCTGGTGATTGCAGGGATCCTCTGATCAGTGCAGCTGGTGATTGCAGGGATCCTCTGATTAGTGCAGCTGGTGATTGCAGGGATCCTCTGATCAGTGCAGCTGGTGATTGCAGGGATCCTCTGATCAGTGCAGCTGGTGATTGCAGGGATCCTCTGATCAGTGCAGCTGGTGATTGCAGAGATCCTCTGATCAGTGCAGCTGGTGATTGCAGGGATCCTCTGACCAGTGCAGCTGGTGATTGCAGGGATCCTCTGATTAGTGCAGCTGGTGATTGCAGGGATCCTCTGACCAGTGCAGCTGGTGATTGCAGGGATCCTCTGATCAGTGCAGCTGGTGATTGCAGGGATCCTCTGATCGGTGCAGCTGGTGATTGCAGGGATCCTCTGATTAGGGCAGCTGGTGATTGCAGGGATCCTCTGATTAGGGCAGCTGGTGATTGCAGGGATCCTCTGATTAGGGCAGCTGGTGATTGCACAGATCAGGACACAGGAACTGTAGATATAGAGCCAGGTAGCGGTGATGGTTTTCTGCACAAAGGAGCCACAGGATAGAACCTAACACTAGGAGGTAACTCTTTGCTCTGGCACCAGTGGGAGTTCTCACAGGGGATATGAATCTGCTGCCAGTTCCTGATAGGCTGCTGAGGTCAGCTGAGGCAGGAGCACTCCCACTGGAGGAATGCTATCAGCTGACATAGTGCATGATGGTGATGTCAGTGCATGGTTCTCAAACAAGGTCAGGCAGAAATCCTGACCTGCAGCAAATGGCAAGGTAAGTCACACAATTGAGCAGAGTGTGACAATTAGTCTTAAGGAAAACCCAACAACCCCAATCCCAGTTGATTCTTTCTGGAACATATGATTTTAGAAAGCACTGCCTCACCCTTCAATAAAACATTCTTTAATAATAAACTGGTATCTATGGAACTCTTATAAGAAACAAATTAAAAACTAATTTTAAAAGCCCCAAAGAATACAAATGAAAAAACTAATTAAAAAAGTCTCAACTTGAATTCTGATTCCATCACTGACGGTAGCGTTGCTAAAATCTATTTTACTAAGTGCAAATCTATGGGCAGGAGAGGGGGATTCTTCCTAGTCCAGCCTTTAACGGCTTTGGACAGAACTAATGACTTATTGGGATCATTAAATTGATGCAACTTAGCAAATAATGAAATCCCAGCTAAAGCGGAAGTCATGGAAGCCTCAGACCTATCCCATCATTAGGGAATCGGTATGAATTACCGCTGGACCCCTTGCCGGCGGTTCAAATCCCGACAGCGCGTGGCCAACAGAGGAAGAAATCCCGATCGTCCGTAGGTAAGTATTGACTAACCTAATCTACCCCCTAACCCTCCTTTAGGGTGCCTAACCCTAACCTTCCCCCCAGTGCCTAACCCTAATCTCCCCTCTAAGTGTCTAAACCTAACCCCCCCTTCCCCGCCGCCTAAACCTAAGTCCCCCGAGGGGTTGCCTAACCCTAACCTCCCCCCGGGAGCCCTAAACCTAACCCTCCCCCCCCGCGGCTATCTGCTATGGTTCCCGGCATCCGCTCGATCGAGATGCCGGGCACTGGTCTCCTGATGTCAGGCAAATGACAGGCATCTAGATTTAGACGCCTCTCATTCGTCCCTAGTCGGGATAAAAGTGTCTGGAAACCGGCGGTCGGCATTCCGTCCGCCGGCTTCCTGAATGTATACCAGCAGTAGTGGCCCTGACCAAAGGCAGCGAACACTGCTTATCTGGCTTACCCTCATGTTGGTACCTAGACCTATACGCCTCCCATTCCTGCCAAGCTGACATACAAGCTTGAAGGGTCGGTGGTGCCAAAGATTTCTATGTGAGCTCTGCTATACCTGATCCATAACCTGCCAGACATAAAGGGGACACATTAACCCACTGGGTACTAACACACAAAATCTATCAAAGTTGAATTGCGACAAAGCATCTGCTAATCCATTATCAATCCCTGGCACGTGCTCTGCAGTAACATCGATGATATACTGCAAACATGTCAGAATGAAATGACCCAATAGCCGCAGAGCTTCAGGTGCAGAGGAACAATGGTTGTTACTGAACTACTCCAAATTGTCACCTAAACACAATGTTCTGGCTCATAGCTCAGCGGATAATTATCGGAAATAATACCAATAAAAGGAAGTTGGCCTTATAACTGCGAGAAAACCAAGATGGAGGCCAAGGAGCAGCACACCATTCCCCTTGGGAAAAGCACTAGGCAGCTGCATCAGTAAATATCTGTAGGTAAAAATTTGACACCGAACTTGAGGGCTATTTTAGCTCCAAATTAATATTGACCAGAAATGACGACCAGACGCGCAAATCTTCTTTGATCTCCCACAAAAGGCCTTTAGTATTGTGCGGCTTGGCAATCCATGATGGAGTTGCCCTCTTCAAGTTTTGGAAAAACCTCTCCCCATCGGAATGACCCTGCACCTGTCACAACTTACCCTCTCCGTATACACACATTCTATTTGGGCTAATAGCTCTGGACATTGGGCCTGATCCATTACGGATTGCTATTTAGATTGGAGCTGCAATCACACACACAGGAATATTGCGATTGTATGGTAATGATTGCCATTGCAATTATAGAGCCGCCCTAAGCCAGCATAGAGATGCCCACTACCGCTTACGCACATCCATAAGATTTAGCAATCCTGTGTATCCAGGGCTGGCGCTACCATTAGGAAGCTGCTTAAGGACGTCGGCACCTTCAGGGCGGCATTTACTGCATCTCCCTAACAAGAAAATGAAGCCTTGTTTTTTTTCTCAGCGCCCCCTGCTATCAGGGGATGAGGGATCAGCAGCATCCAGCATGTGCTGTCTTTGAGCGATGCCAGAAGATACCACACACAACCAGCAATAAGTTCCAACTGTAAAATGCACACACATGTGCCCCCCTCCGCTGTGTATGCCTAGGTGAGAGGAGAATTAGCAAAGCTGCGGACCCCTCCTGGCTCTGCTGCGATGAGTCAAACTTCAGTTCTCTTCAGTCAGTGCTGCTGCTGCCCCTGCTGTGACTCAGCAAGGCCCTTCTTCCTTTACCTGACAGCCGATGCCTGTGTCTGAGGAGCTGTGACTCAGCAAGGCCCTTCTTCCTTTACCTGACAGCCGATGCCTGTGTCTGAGGAGCTGTGACTCAGCAAGGCCCTTCTTCCTTTACCTGACAGCCGATGCCTGTGTCTGAGGAGCTGTAACTCAGCAAGGCCCTTCTTCCTTTACCTGACAGCCGATGCCTGTGTCTGAGGAGCTGTGACTCAGCAAGGCCCTTCTTCCTTTACCTGACAGCCGATGCCTGTGTCTGAGGAGCTGTGACTCAGCAAGGCCCTTCTTCCTTTACCTGACAGCCGATGCCTGTGTCTGAGGAGCTATGACTCAGCAAGGCCCTTCTTCCTTTACCTGACAGCCGATGCCTGTGTCTGAGGAGCTGTGACTCAGCAAGGCCCTTCTTCCTTTACCTGACAACCGATGCCTGTGTCTGAGGAGCTGTGACTCAGCAAGGCCCTTCTTCCTTTACCTGACAGCCGATGCCTGTGTCTGAGGAGCTGTGACTCAGCAAGGCCCTTCTTCCTTTACCTGACAGCCGATGCCTGTGTCTGAGGAGCTGTGACTCAGCAAGGCCCTTCTTCCTTTACCTGACAGCCGATGCCTGTGTCTGAGGAGCTGTGACTCAGCAAGGCCCTTCTTCCTTTACCTGACAGCCGATGCCTGTGTCTGAGGAGCTGTGACTCAGCAAGGCCCTTCTTCCTTTACCTGACAGCCGATGCCTGTGTCTGAGGAGCTGTGACTCAGCAAGGCCCTTCTTCCTTTACCTGACAGCCGATGCCTGTGTCTGAGGAGCTGTGACTCAGCAAGGCCCTTCTTCCTTTACCTGACAGCCGATGCCTGTGTCTGAGGAGCTGTGACTCAGCAAGGCCCTTCTTCCTTTACCTGACAGCCGATGCCTGTGTCTGAGGAGCTGTGACTCAGCGAGGCCCTTCTTCCTTTACCTGACAGCCGATGCCTGTGTCTGAGGAGCTGTGACTCAGCAAGGCCCTTCTTCCTTTACCTGACAGCCGATGCCTGTGTCTGAGGAGCTGTGACTCAGCAAGGCCCTTCTTCCTTTACCTGACAGCCGATGCCTGTGTCTGAGGAGCTGTGACTCAGCAAGGCCCTTCTTTCTTTACCTGACAGCCGGTGCCTGTGTCTGAGGAGCTGTGACTCAGCAATGCCTTTCTTCCTTTACCTGACAGCCGATGCCTGTGTCTGAGGAGCTGTAACTCAGCAATGCCTTTCTTCCTTTACCTGACAGCCGATGCATGTGTCTGAGGAGCTGTAACTCAGCAAGGCCTTTCTTCCTTTACCTGACAGCCGATGCTTGTGTCTGAGGAGCTGTGACTCAGCAAGGCCCTTCTTCCTTTACCTGACAGCCGATGCATTACCTGAGGAGCTGTGACTCAGCAAGGCCCTTCTTCCTTTACCTGACAGCCGATGCCTGTGTCTGAGGAGCTGTGACTCAGCAAGGCCCTTCTTTCTTTACCTGACAGCCGATGCCTGTATCTGAGTAGATGTAACTCAGCAAAGGCCCTTCTTCCTTTACCTGACAGCCGATGCCTGTGTCTGAGGAGCTGTAACTCAGCGAGGCCTTTCTTCCTTTACCTGACAGCCGATGCCTGTGTCTGAGGAGCTGTGACTCAGCAAGGCCTTTCTTCCTTTACCTGACAGCCAATGCCTGTGTCTGAGGAGCTGTGACTCAGCAAGGCCTTTCTTCCTTTACCTGACAGCCGATGCCTGTGTCTGAGGAGCTGTGACTCAGCAAGGCCTTTCTTCCTTTACCTGACAGCCGATGCCTGTGTCTGAGGAGCTGTGACTCAGCAAGGCCTTTCTTCCTTTACCTGACAGCCGATGCCTATATCTGAGGAGCTGTAACTCAGCAAGGGGCTTCTTCCTTTATCTGACAGCCGATGCCTGTGTCTGAGGAGCTGTAACTCAGCAAGGCCCATCTTCCTTTACCTGACAGCCGACGTCCAGGAAGTGACTGGTTAATAGAGAATGTTCAGGTAGTGGCAGACAATGGGAAATGTCCAGGTAGTGACTGGTTAATAGGGAAATGTCCAGTTGATGACAGGCTGGAGAAATCAGGTGTGGTGGCTGAAATGGAGAATGCAGACTGAGGAAGGATCATCCAGCAGAGTGTCAGTGGAGGCAAGGTGCAGGGTGAACAGCAGACTCAGGTACTCAGGCAAGGGGAAGGTAATGTAGGATGCAGGGTAGTCCAGCGGGGTTGGAACAGATAAGCAGGCAGGCAGGTAACGCATCACAGGTAACAGGTGGTGAGCACAGGGAACTCTCAGCTATGCTATGCAATGAAGTGAGGCTCTGAACCTCCCTAAATACCAAGTGCTGTGCCGTGACTGGCCAGAGAGAGCATGTGACAAACCAGGATTGGGCGATTAGGTCACGTGACCGGAGGCAAGATGGCGGCGCCCATACCGGAGCAGAATGGAAGCACCACAAAGCCTCACCAGCCCTAAGTGACAACATGCCCGCACAGAACCACGCACAGGCAACGCCCCTCGCCAAACACCAGCATCACCACCAGATGCCCCCCGCCATAGTGACCTCACAGGTAATACCCGTCGACCACCATGCCGAGAAACTCTGGTCGTGAAAGCCCCGTGCGTATCCACCGGTAACATACAGTAACATCGGCCTATCTGCACAGTTGCAACAGGTCTGACCTACTAATTTGCTAAGTTCATCGCACACAGTGAGTGGTCAGGCTGCTTAGGGCGTCACAGTGGCTAGTTTATGTACGCCCTGTAGCAGCATTTAAATGTACTGACACGTCTGCATTTCGCCAGTCACCCCCAAAATGCTCACTTCCTGTCAATCATTCTACGATGAATTTGCGTGGACATTGCAATCGCCGTGCCATCACAGTGAAGACCTCACACACTGCAATGAATACGCATGCACAGATTGCAGGAATCAGCTGATTGTGTTGCGTAATCGCAGTTGCGATCGGTAATGAATGAGGCTCATTGTCTGGAGGAATGCAACAACAGCCATCCCTTGTGTCAACATCAATACTAAGATACAAAAGGCAAAACGTAGGGACTTCCATCTTACCATGAGCAATCAGGACTCCCTGGACCTTGAACAATGAACGGGCCAAAAACAAAAGATACTGACAAACATTACTACCACAGTAATGTGACAGCCCGGTGTGGCTGGTGCCGGCCTGGATGCACCAATGCAAATAATAGGAACTTTCTCAAACAAAGCACAAGAGATAGAAAAACCCATGGGAAAATATTTACATAAAAAACCCCATATCAACCCATAAACCCCCGGAATTTTGATGAAGTGGAAGGAGGTGAAAGGTGAACTTAATGCCCAATTTCCCATAAGTGCCCTAGGGCCAAACCCCCATATCAACTCAAGGGCCTCATCAAATTACTGTGTCTGTGTGACTCTGTGCATGTCTGTGTGACTCTGTGCATCTATGTGTGACTCTGCATGTCTGTGTGACTCTGCATGTCTGTGTGACTCTGTGCATGTCTGTGTGACTCTGCATATCCGTGTGACTCTGTGCATGTCTGTGTGACTCTGTGCATGTCTGTGTGACTCTCTGCATGTCTGTGTGACTCTGCATGTCCGTGTGACTCTGCATGTCTGTGTGACTCTGTGCATGTCCGTGTGACTCTGTGCATGTCTGTGTGACTCTGCATGTCCGTGTGACTCTGTGCATGTCCGTGTGACTGTGCATCTATGTGTGACTGTGCATGTCTTTGTGACTGTGCATGTCCGTGTGACTCTGCATGTCTGTGTGACTCTGCATGTCCGTGTGACTCTGTGCATATCCGTGTGACTCTGTGCATGTCCGTGTGACTCTGCATGTCCGTGTGACTCTGTGCATGTCTGTGTGACTCTGTGCATGTCTGTGTGACTCTGCATGTCCGTGTGACTCTGTGCATGTCCGTGTGACTCTGCATGTCTGTGTGACTCTGTGCATGTCCATGTGACTCTGTGCATCTATGTGTGACTGTGCATGTCCGTGTGACTGTGCATGTCCGTGTGACTCTGCAAGTCTGTGTGACTCTGCATGTCTGTGTGACTCTGTGCATGTCCGTGTGACTCTGTGCATGTCTGTGTGACTCTGCATGTCCGTGTGACTCTGTGCATGTCTGTGTGACTCTGTGCATGTCTGTGTGACTCTGCATGTCTGTGTGACTCTGTGCATGTCCGTGTGACTCTGCATGTCTGTGTGACTCTGCATGTCTGTGTGACTCTGTGCATCTATGTGTGACTCTGTGCATGTCCGTGTGACTCTGTGCATGTCCATGTGACTCTGTGCATCTATGTGTGACTCTGCATGTCTGTGTGACTCTGCATGTCCGTGTGACTCTGCATGTCTGTGTGACTCTGCATGTCCGTGTGACTCTGCATGTATGTGGGGCTTTGTGCGTCTATGTGTGACTCTGTGCATGTCTGTGTGACTCTGCATGTCCATGTGACTCTGCATGTCCGTGTGACTCTGCATGTCTGTGTGACTCTGCATGTCCGTGTGACTCAGCATGTCTGTGGGGCTTTGTGCGTCTATGTGTGGGGTGTGGTATAAGAGATAGACGGTAATTAGTTAGACAATGTCTAACTAATTACCGTCTAGACACCAGATGTTAGACAGTGAATAGTTAGACAGGGGAAAGTCAGACACACTAAACTTAGACATGTAAAAAAAATCGACAGGTACAAAAGGTCAACAGGGTCAAAAGTTCGGCATGAAAATGGTGAACAATTTTTTTTATATAGATATTTTTTTTTAGCCCAAATCTTCACCCTAACCCTCCCTCCTGGTGCCTAACCCTAGCCATCTGGGTAAGTGCCTAACACTAACCGTGGGGGTAAGTGCTTAACCCTCACCTTCTAGTAAGTTTCTAACCCTAAACCTAAAAAATAAATGAAAAATGTGTTGACCATTTGCACGTCAAACTTTTGACCATGTTGACCTTTTCTACTTGTCGACCTTTTTACATGTCTAACTTTAATGTGTCTAACTTTTGTCCTTGTCGAACTATTAACTGTCTAACATCTGGGGGTAAATTTACTAAAATTCGCGTTGATCCGAGATTGCTATCTCGAAAGAAAATATTACTTTTTGCAAATTGGGAATTTACTATCATTATAAACGGGAGATTTGTTCATCTATTGGGGGTGAAATCGGTTGAGTTAATGCCGCAAATCCGGGCGTTGTTACCAATAACAAAGAATTCACCATCGGCTCAAATTGGAAGTACTTTTCATTCATTTCTGCCTAAATCAGGAATTTACCATTATTTGTTTTGTTATATTTGGACGGTTTACAGCCAAATCGGGGAGTCAATAGAAGTTTTTAATGCACCACCTCCGGATCTGCGAGTTGCCATCAAACATACACAAATCAGTGTGATTTGTGTATGTTTAATAATGTTTAGTGTGTTTTTAGGGTTAAATTTATAAGAAAAAATTGAAGTGGGCTTCCCCCCCAAAAGCATAACCAGCCCCGGACTTGTCAGCCAGTCCTAGTTCCAAAAATTGGACATCACTGTATCATTCTAATAATAGACCCCATTAAAGTCAGCTAAAAAATAGTCCCAAACCTCCAGATTGTGACCTAATTCATTTGTCATACGAGTGACACGGTGAGATCGAGACATGCCGCAGATGCTCGCTCCAACGTCCTACAAAAAATCTTGCCTATCGGGATGACCCAACCTGCAATAATTAGCAGCCCCATCAGGGATTGTAAGTAGTGGAGAGTAACTTTGCACGTGCTTTAGAAAACCAACACAGTGTTGCACAAGTTTGATACATTTTCAGCTGGCAACATACAGCAGCGCGCCACTGCGTCACTCTCAGTTCCCAGATAAGACATCCGGGTAGTGGGACCTTATGTCTTATCCGGGGATACTGCGTCACTCTCAGTTCCCAGATAAGACATCCGGGTAGTGGGACCTTATGTCTTATCCGGGACCACTGCGTCACTCTCAGTTCCCAGATAAGACATCCGGGTAGTGGGACCTTCTGTCTTATCCGGGACCACTGCGTCACTCTCAGTTCCCAGATAAGACATCCGGGTAGTGGGACCTTCTGTCTTATCCGGGGATACTGCGTCACTCTCAGTTCCCAGATAAGACATCCGGGTAGTGGGACCTTATATCTTATCCGGGACCACTGCGTCACTCTCAGTTCCCAGATAAGACATCCGGGTAGTGGGACCTTCTGTCTTATCCGGGACCACTGCGTCACTCTCAGTTCCCAGATAAGACATCCGGGTAGTGGGACCTTCTGTCTTATCCGGGACCACTGCGTCACTCTCAGTTCCCAGATAAGACATCCAGATAGTGGGACCTTCTGTCTTATCCGGGACCACTGCGTCACTCTCAGTTCCCAGATAAGACATCCGGGTAGAGGGACCTTCTGTCTTATCCTGGGCCACTGTGGTCACTCTGAATTCCCAGATAAGACATCCGGGTAGTGGGACCTTCTGTCTTATCCGGGACCACTGTGTCACTCTCAATTCCCAGATAAGACGTCCGGGTAGTGGGACCTTCTGTCTTATCCGGGACCACTGCGTCACTCTCAGTTCCCAGATAAGACATCCGGGTAGTGGGACCTTCTGTCTTATCCGGGACCACTGCCTCACTCTCAGTTCCCAGATAAGACATCCAGGTAGTGGGACCTTCTGTCTTATCCGGGACCACTGCATCACTCTCAGTTCCCAGATAAGACATCCGGGTAGTGGGACCTTCTGTCTTCTCCGGGGCCACTGCGTCACTCTCAGTTCCCAGATAAGACATCCGGGTAGTGGGACCTTCTGTCTTATCCGGGACCACTGCGTCACTCTCAGTTCCCAGATAAGACATCCGGGTAGTGGGACCTTCTGTCTTATCCTGGGCCACTGTGGTCACTCTCAATTCCCAGATAAGACATTCGGGTAGTGGGACCTTCTGTCTTATCCGGGACCACTGCATCACTCTCAGTTCCCAGATAAGACATCCAGGTAGTGGGACCTTCTGTCTTATCCGGGACCACTGCATCACTCTCAGTTCCCAGATAAGACATCCGGGTAGTGGGACCTTCTGTCTTATCCGGGGCCACTGTGTCACTCTCAGTTCCCAGATAAGACATCCGGGTAGTGGGACCTTCTGTCTTATCCGGGACCACTGCGTCACTCTCAGTTCCCAGATAAGACATCCGGGTAGTGGGACCTTCTGTCTTATCCGGGACCACTGGGTCACTCTCAGTTCCCAGATAAGACATCCGGGTAGTGGGACCTTTTGTCTTATCCGGGACCACTGTGTCACTCTCAGTTCCCAGATAAGACATCCGGGTAGTGGGACCTTCTGTCTTATCCGGGACCACTGCGTCACTCTCAGTTCCCAGATAAGACATCCGGGTAGTGGGACCTTCTGTCTTATCCGGGACCACTGCGTCACTCTCAGTTCCCAGATAAGACATCCGGGTAGTGGGACCTTCTGTCTTATCCGGGGATACTGCGTCACTCTCAGTTCCCAGATAAGACATCCGGGTAGTGGGACCTTATATCTTATCCGGGACCACTGCGTCACTCTCAGTTCCCAGATAAGACATCCGGGTAGTGGGACCTTCTGTCTTATCCGGGACCACTGCGTCACTCTCAGTTCCCAGATAAGACATCCGGGTAGTGGGACCTTCTGTCTTATCCGGGACCACTGCGTCACTCTCAGTTCCCAGATAAGACATCCAGATAGTGGGACCTTCTGTCTTATCCGGGACCACTGCGTCACTCTCAGTTCCCAGATAAGACATCCGGGTAGTGGGACCTTCTGTCTTATCCGGGACCACTGCGTCACTCTCAGTTCTCAGATAAGACATCCGGGTAGTGGGACCTTCTGTCTTATCCGGGACCACTGCGTCACTCTCAGTTCCCAGATAAGACATCCGGGTAGTGGGATCTTCTGTCTTATCCTGGGCCACTGTGTCACTCTCAATTCCCAGATAAGACATCCGGGTAGTGGGACCTTCTGTCTTATCCGGGACCACTGTGTCACTCTCAATTCCCAGATAAGACATCCGGGTAGTGGGACCTTCTGTCTTATCCGGGACCACTGCGTCACTCTCAGTTCCCAGATAAGACATCCGGGTAGTGGGACCTTCTGTCTTATCCGGGACCACTGCGTCACTCTCAGTTCCCAGATAAGACATCCGGGTAGTGGGACCTTCTGTCTTATCCGGGACCACTGCATCACTCTCAGTTCCCAGATAAGACATCCGGGTAGTGGGACCTTCTGTCTTATCCGGGACCACTGCATCACTCTCAGTTCCCAGATAAGACATCCGGGTAGTGGGACCTTCTGTCTTATCCGGGACCACTGTGTCACTCTCAGTTCCCATATAAGACATCCGGGTAGTGGGACCTTCTGTCTTATCCGGGACCACTGGGTCACTCTCAGTTCCCATATAAGACATCCGGGTAGTGGGACCTTCTGTCTTATCCGGGACCACTGGGTCACTCTCAGTTCCCAGATAAGACATCCGGGTAGTGGGACCTTTTGTCTTATCCGGGACCACTGCATCACTCTCAGTTCCCAGATAAGACATCCGGGTAGTGGGACCTTCTGTCTTATCCGGGACCACTGCATCACTCTCAGTTCCCAGATAAGACATCCGGGTAGTGGGACCTTATGTCTTATCCGGGACCACTGCGTCACTCTCAGTTCCCAGATAAGACATCCGGGTAGTGGGACCTTCTGTCTTATCTGGGACCACTGCGTCACTCTCAGTTCCCAGATAAGACATCCGGGTAGTGGGACCTTCTGTCTTATCCGGGACCACTGCGTCACTCTCAGTTCCCAGATAAGACATCCGGGTAGTGGGACCTTCTGTCTTATCCTGGGCCACTGCGTCACTCTCAGTTCCCAGATAAGACATCCGGGTAGTGGGACCTTCTGTCTTATCCGGGACCACTGCGTCACTCTCAGTTCCCAGATAAGACATCCGGGTAGTGGGACCTTCTGTCTTATCCGGGACCACTGCGTCACTCTCAGTTCCCAGATAAGACATCCGGGTAGTGGGACCTTCTGTCTTATCCGGGACCACTGCGTCGCTCTCAGTTCCCAGATAAGACATCCGGGTAGTGGGACCTTCTGTCTTATCCGGGACCACTGCGTCGCTCTCAGTTCCTAGATAAGACATCCGGGTAGTGGGACCTTCTGTCTTATCCGGGACCACTGCGTCACTCTCAGTTCCCAGATAAGACATCCGGGTAGTGGGACCTTCTGTCTTATCCGGGACCACTGCGTCACTCTCAGTTCCCAGATAAGACATCTGGGTAGTGGGACCTTCTGTCTTATCCGGGACCACTGCGTCACTCTCAGTTCCCAGATAAGACATCCGGGTAGTGGGACCTTCTGTCTTATCCGGGACCACTGCGTCACTCTCAGTTCCCAGATAAGACATCCGGGTAGTGGGACCTTCTGTCTTATCCGGGACCACTGTGTCACTCTCAGTTCCCAGATAAGACATCCGGGTAGTGGGACCTTCTGTCTTATCCGGGACCACTGCGTCACTCTCAGTTCCCAGATAAGACATCCGGGTAGTGGGACCTTCTGTCTTATCCGGGACCACTGCGTCACTCTCAGTTCCCAGATAAGACATCCGGGTAGTGGGACCTTTTGTCTTATCCGGGACCACTGCATCACTCTCAGTTCCCTGATAAGACATCCGGGTAGTGGGACCTTCTGTCTTATCCGGGACCACTGTGTCACTCTCAATTCCCAGATAAGACGTCCGGGTAGTGGGACCTTCTGTCTTATCCGGGACCACTGCATCACTCTCAGTTCCCAGATAAGACATCCGGGTAGTGGGACCTTCTGTCTTATCTGGGACCACTGCGTCACTCTCAGTTCCCAGATAAGACATCCGGATAGTGGGACCTTCTGTCTTATCCGGGACCACTGCGTCACTCTCAGTTCCCAGATAAGACATCCGGGTAGTGGGACCTTCTGTCTTTCCTGGGCCACTGAAATTCCAAAGTGAAGAAACAATGCAGTCACTGAAAAATGCAGATTGGCACATATAGGAGAACCAGCTGGCCCAATTAATACAAATTATACAAATAATGAGTAACACCAGCCTCGCCTGTTGCCCTACTGATGTACTGTACAATGTCAAAAAGTGCTCAAAAAATGTGCAGGAGTTGGAAGACACCATTGGGAACCATTTATCTATGAACAACCCCTCCTATAACGTAAAACCTAGACACTGTCAGGGTACAGAGGGAGGAGCCAGAATGCCGAATCAATGTCTATTTTACACATTAAAGCCCCTGGAACACACATTCTCACTAAGCCCAGTGCTTCCTCAGATGGCTAGTACGTAACCCTGCTCAGCTCCTTTGGGATGGCTGGATTAACTGACCCCTTTTTAGGATATGACAAGTGTTGAATTAAATGAAACCTTCCTGATACCTTCTTAGGATCAACCCCTACTGGCAAAACTATCAAATCCATTAAGGGAGTAACAGGGAAAGGTACCACTCAGTCTTCCCAAACTAACTTCCGTTCTAACTTTTTCCAAAACAACTTCTGGTTTTTTAAAGTAGATTTCAGATTCCAAGGACTAGAGACAACTTTCCCAGCAATTAGGCAACGTATAACCATCCAGAGATAAATCAAACGTTTCCCCAACTCTTTATCAGGAGACCAGGAGAACCAGTTTATCATGGCCTCTAACTTTACTACAGATACAGCTCTACCAGTACTCCGGGGCTTACTCCCTGATGATCCCCCTCTAAGCTTTGACTGAATGTCCTCCCACACAATGGGCACATGAGTGTTGAAATGTACTCGAGGATCCCCTTGTACAATGGTTGCTATTAAATGCAAAGCACTTTCCTTTAGCTGTGCTCTGCCAGGCACTTACTGTACATCAGCGAGAGAACACTTACCGCTTACTGTACATCAGCGAGAGAACACTTACCGCTTACTGTACATCAGCGAGAGAACACTTACCGCTTACTGTATATTAGTGAGAGAACACTTACCGCTTACTGTATATTAGTGAGAGAACACTTACCACTTACTGTATATTAGTGAGAGGACACTTACCACTTACTGTACATTAGTGATAGAACACTTACCGCTTACTGTATATTAGTGATAGAACACTTACCGCTTACTGTACATTAGTGAGAGGACACTTACCACTTACTGTATATTAGTGAGAGGACACTTACCACTTACTGTATATTAGTGATAGAACACTTACCGCTTACTGTATATTAGTGATAGAACACTTACCGCTTACTGTACATTAGTGAGAGGACACTTACCACTTACTGTATATTAGTGAGAGGACACTTACCACTTACTGTATATTAGTGAGAGGACACTTACCACTTACTGTACATCAGCGAGAGAACACTTACCGCTTACTGTACATTAGTGATAGAACACTTACCGCTTACTGTATATTAGTGATAGAACACTTACCGCTTACTGTATATTAGTGAGAGGACACTTACCACTTACTGTATATTAGTGAGAGGACACTTACCACTTACTGTATATTAGTGATAGAACACTTACCGCTTACTGTATATTAGTGATAGAACACTTACCACTTACTGTATATTAGTGAGAGAACACTTACCACTTACTGTACATCAGCGAGAGAACACTTACCTCTTACTGTACATTAGTGAGAGAACACTTACCTCTGACTGTACATTAGTGATAGAACACTTACCACTTACTGTACATTACTGATAGAACACTTACCGCTTACTGTACATTAGTGAGAGGACACTTACCACTTACTGTATATTAGTGAGAGGACACTTACCACTTACTGTATATTAGTGATAGAACACTTACCACTTACTGTATATTAGTGATAGAACACTTACCGCTTACTGTATATTAGTGATAGAACACTTACCACTTACTGTATATTAGTGATAGAACACTTACCACTTACTGTACATCAGCGAGAGAACACTTACCTCTGACTGTACATTAGTGATAGAACACTTACCACTTACTGTACATTAGTGAGAGGACACTTACCACTTACTGTATATTAGTGAGAGGACACTTACCACTTACTGTATATTAGTGATAGAACACTTACCACTTACTGTATATTAGTGATAGAACACTTACCACTTACTGTACATCAGCGAGAGAACACTTACCTCTGACTGTACATTAGTGATAGAACACTTACCGCTTACTGTACATTAGTGAGAGGACACTTACCACTTACTGTATATTAGTGAGAGGACACTTACCACTTACTGTATATTAGTGATAGAACACTTACCACTTACTGTATATTAGTGATAGAACACTTACCACTTACTGTACATCAGCGAGAGAACACTTACCTCTGACTGTACATTAGTGATAGAACACTTACCACTTACTGTACATTAGTGAGAGGACACTTACCACTTACTGTATATTAGTGAGAGGACACTTACCACTTACTGTATATTAGTGAGAGAACACTTACCACTTACTGTACATCAGCGAGAGAACACTTACCTCTGACTGTACATTACTGATAGAACACTTACCGCTTACTGTACATTAGTGAGAGGACACTTACCACTTACTGTATATTAGTGAGAGGACACTTACCACTTACTGTATATTAGTGATAGAACACTTACCACTTACTGTATATTAGTGATAGAACACTTACCACTTACTGTACATCAGCGAGAGAACACTTACCTCTGACTGTACATTACTGATAGAACACTTACCGCTTACTGTACATTAGTGAGAGGACATTTACCTCTGACTGTACATTAGTGATAGAACACTTACCACTTACTGTACATTAGTGATAGAACACTTACCGCTTACTGTATATTAGTGATAGAACACTTACCACTTACTGTATATTAGTGATAGAACACTTACCGCTTACTGTATATTAGTGATAGAACACTTACCACTTACTGTATATTAGTGAGAGAACACTTACCTCTTACTGTATATTAGTGAGAGAACACTTACCACTTACTGTACATTAGTGATAGAACACTTACCACTTACTGTACATTAGTGATAGAACACTTACCACTTACTGTACATCAGCGAGAGAACACTTACCACTTACTGTACATTAGTGAGAGAACACTTACCACTTACTGTACATCAGCGAGAGAACACTTACCGCTTACTGTACATTAGTGAGAGAACACTTACCACTTACTGTACATCAGCGAGAGAACACTTACCGCTTACTGTATATTAGTGAGAGAACACTTACCTCTGACTGTACATTAGTGAGAGAACACTTACCACTTACTGTATATTAGTGATAGAACACTTACCGCTTACTGTATATTAGTGAGAGAACACTTACCACTTACTGTATATTAGTGAGAGAACACTTACCACTTACTGTACATCAGCGAGAGAACACTTACCTCTGACTGTACATTAGTGATAGAACACTTACCGCTTACTGTACATTAGTGATAGAACACTTACCACTTACTGTATATTAGTGAGAGAACACTTACCTCTGACTGTACATTAGTGAGAGAACACTTACCACTTACTGTACATCAGCGAGAGAACACTTACCTCTGACTGTACATTAGTGATAGAACACTTACCTCTGACTGTACATTAGTGATAGAACACTTACCGCTTACTGTATATTAGTGATAGAACACTTACCACTTACTGTATATTAGTGAGAGAACACTTACCTCTGACTGTACATTAGTGAGAGAACACTTACCACTTACTGTACATCAGCGAGAGAACACTTACCTCTGACTGTACATTAGTGATAGAACACTTACCTCTGACTGTACATTAGTGATAGAACACTTACCGCTTACTGTACATTAGTGATAGAACACTTACCGCTTACTGTATATTAGTGATAGAACACTTACCGCTTATTGTATATTAGTGATAGAACACTTACCGCTTACTGTATATTAGTGAGAGGACACTTACCACTTACTGTACATCAGCGAGAGAACACTTACCGCTTACTGTATATTAGTGATAGAACACTTACCGCTTACTGTATATTAGTGATAGAACACTTACCACTTACTGTATATTAGTGATAGAACACTTACCGCTTACTGTACATTAGTGATAGAACACTTACCGCTTACTGTATATTAGTGAGAGAACACTTACCGCTTACTGTATATTAGTGAGAGAACACTTACCACTTACTGTAAATTAGTGAGAGAACACTTACCGCTTACTGTATATTAGTGAGAGAACACTTACCACTTACTGTACATTAGTGAGAGAACACTTACCACTTACTGTATATTAGTGAGAGAACACTTACCGCTTACTGTATATTAGTGATAGAACACTTACCGCTTACTGTATATTAGTGAGAGAACACTTACCACTTACTGTACATTAGTGAGAGAACACTTACCGCTTACTGTATATTAGTGAGAGAACACTTACCACTTACTGTACATTAGTGATAGAACACTTACCACTTACTGTACATTAGTGATAGAACACTTACCTCTTACTGTATATTAGTGAGAGAACACTTACCGCTTACTGTATATTAGTGAGAGGACACTTACCGCTTACTGTATATTAGTGATAGAACACTTACCACTTACTGTACATTAGTGAGAAAACACTTACCACTTACTGTATATTAGTGAGAGAACACTTACCTCTGACTGTACATTAGTGAGAGAACACTTACCGCTTACTGTATATTAGTGAGAGAACACTTACCACTTACTGTATATTAGTGAGAGGACACTTACCACTTACTGTACATTAGTGAGAGAACACTTACCTCTGACTGTACATTAGTGATAGAACACTTACCTCTTACTGTACATTAGTGATAGAACACTTACCGCTTACTGTATATTAGTGATAGAACACTTACCACTTACTGTACATTAGTGAGAGAACACTTACCGCTTATTGTATATTAGTGATAGAACACTTACCGCTTACTGTATATTAGTGAGAGAACACTTACCGCTTACTGTACATTAGTGATAGAACACTTACCGCTTACTGTACATTAGTGATAGAACACTTACCGCTTACTGTATATTAGTGATAGAACACTTACCACTTACTGTATATTAGTGATAGAACACTTACCACTTACTGTACCTTAGTGAGAGAACACTTACCTCTGACTGTACATTAGTGATAGAACACTTACCGCTTACTGTATATTAGTGATAGAACACTTACCACTTACTGTACATTAGTGAGAGAACACTTACCACTTACTGTACATTAGTGAGAGAACACTTACCACTTACTGTACCTTAGTGAGAGAACACTTACCTCTGACTGTACATTAGTGAGAGAACACTTACCACTTACTGTATATTAGTGAGAGAACACTTACCTCTTACTGTACATTAGTGATAGAACACTTACCTCTTACTGTACATTAGTGATAGAACACTTACCGCTTACTGTACATTAGTGATAGAACACTTACCGCTTACTGTATATTAGTGATAGAACACTTACCACTTACTGTACATTAGTGATAGAACACTTACCGCTTACTGTATATTAGTGATAGAACACTTACCACTTACTGTACCTTAGTGAGAGAACACTTACCACTTACTGTACATTAGTGATAGAACACTTACCACTTACTGTACATTAGTGATAGAACACTTACCGCTTACTGTACATTAGTGATAGAACACTTACCGCTTACTGTATATTAGTGAGAGAACACTTACCACTTACTGTACATTAGTGATAGAACACTTACCGCTTACTGTATATTAGTGATAGAACACTTACCACTTACTGTACCTTAGTGAGAGAACACTTACCTCTGACTGTACATTAGTGAGAGAACACTTACCACTTACTGTATATTAGTGAGAGAACACTTACCTCTGACTGTACATTAGTGATAGAACACTTACCACTTACTGTACCTTAGTGAGAGAACACTTACCTCTGACTGTACATTAGTGAGAGAACACTTACCACTTACTGTATATTAGTGAGAGAACACTTACCTCTTACTGTACATTAGTGATAGAACACTTACCGCTTACTGTACATTAGTGATAGAACACTTACCGCTTACTGTACATTAGTGATAGAACACTTACCGCTTACTGTATATTAGTGATAGAACACTTACCACTTACTGTACATTAGTGATAGAACACTTACCGCTTACTGTATATTAGTGATAGAACACTTACCACTTACTGTACCTTAGTGAGAGAACACTTACCTCTGACTGTACATTAGTGAGAGAACACTTACCACTTACTGTATATTAGTGAGAGAACACTTACCTCTGACTGTACATTAGTGATAGAACACTTACCACTTACTGTACCTTAATGAGAGAACACTTACCTCTGACTGTACATTAGTGAGAGAACACTTACCACTTACTGTATATTAGTGAGAGAACACTTACCTCTTACTGTACATTAGTGATAGAACACTTACCGCTTACTGTACATTAGTGAGAGAACACTTACCACTTACTGTACATTAGTGAGAGAACACTTACCACTTACTGTACATTAGTGAGAGAACACTTACCGCTTACTGTACATTAGTGAGAGAACACTTACCTCTTACTGTATATTAGTGATAGAACACTTACCACTTACTGTACATTAGTGATAGAACACTTACCGCTTACTGTATATTAGTGATAGAACACTTAACATTTACTGTACATTAGTGATAGAACACTTACCGCTTACTGTACATTAGTGAGAGAACACTTACCACTTACTGTATATTAGTGAGAGAACACTTACCGCTTACTGTATATTAGTGAGAGAACACTTACCACTTACTGTACATTAGTGAGAGAACACTTACCGCTTACTGTATATTAGTGAGAGAACACTTACCACTTACTGTACATTAGTGAGAGAACACTTACCGCTTACTCTACATTAGTGAGAGAACACTTACCGCTTACTGTATATTAGTGAGAGAACACTTACCACTTACTGTACATCAGCGAGAGAACACTTACCACTTACTGTATATTAGTGATAGAACACTTACCACTTACTGTATATTAGTGAGAGAACACTTACCACTTACTGTATATTAGTGAGAGAACACTTACCACTTACTGTATATTAGTGATAGAACACTTACCGCTTACTGTATATTAGTGAGAGAACACTTACCGCTTACTGTACATTAGTGATAGAACACTTACCACTTACTGTATATTAGTGATAGAACACTTACCGCTTACTGTACATTAGTGAGAGAACACTTACCACTTACTGTATATTAGTGATAGAACACTTACCGCTTACTGTATATTAGTGAGAGAACACTTACCGCTTACTGTATATTAGTGAGAGAACACTTACCGCTTACTGTATATTAGTGATAGAACACTTACCACTTACTGTATATTAGTGAGAGAACACTTACCGCTTACTGTATATTAGTGAGAGAACACTTACCACTTACTGTATATTAGTGAGAGAACACTTACCACTTACTGTACATTAGCGAGAGAACACTTACCTCTGACTGTATATTAGTGAGAGAACATTTACCTCTGACTGTATATTAGTGAGAGAACATTTACCTCTGACTGTATATTAGTGAGAGAACATTTACCTCTGACTGTATATTAGTGAGAGAACATTTACCTCTGACTGTATATTAGTGAGAGAACATTTACCACTTACTGTATATTAGTGAGAGAACACTTACCTCTGACTGTATATTAGTGAGAGAACATTTACCTCTGACTGTATATTAGTGAGAGAACACTTACCACTTACTGTATATTAGTGAGAGAACACTTACCTCTTACTGTATATTAGTGATAGAACACTTACCACTTACTGTATATTAGTGAGAGAACACTTACCGCTTACTGTATATTAGTGATAGAACACTTACCGCTTACTGTATATTAGTGATAGAACACTTACCTCTGACTGTACATTAGTGAGAGAACACTTACCGCTTACTGTATATTAGTGATAGAACACTTACCACTTACTGTATATTAGTGAGAGAACACTTACCTCTGACTGTATATTAGTGAGAGAACACTTACCTCTGACTGTATATTAGTGAGAGAACACTTACCACTTACTGTATATTAGTGAGAGAACATTTACCTCTGACTGTATATTAGTGAGAGAACACTTACCACTTACTGTATATTAGTGAGAGAACACTTACCTCTTACTGTATATTAGTGATAGAACACTTACCACTTACTGTATATTAGTGAGAGAACACTTACCGCTTACTGTATATTAGTGAGAGAACACTTACCGCTTACTGTATATTAGTGATAGAACACTTACCTCTGACTGTACATTAGTGAGAGAACACTTACCTCTGACTGTATATTAGTGATAGAACACTTACCACTTACTGTATATTAGTGAGAGAACACTTACCTCTGACTGTATATTAGTGAGAGAACATTTACCTCTGACTGTATATTAGTGAGAGAACACTTACCTCTGACTGTATATTAGTGAGAGAACACTTACCTCTGACTGTATATTAGTGAGAGAACATTTACCTCTGACTGTATATTAGTGAGAGAACATTTACCTCTGACTGTATATTAGTGAGAGAACACTTACCTCTGACTGTATATTAGTGAGAGAACATTTACCTCTGACTGTATATTAGTGATAGAACACTTACCTCTGACTGTATATTAGTGAGAGAACACTTACCTCTTACTGTATATTAGTGAGAGAACATTTACCTCTGACTGTATATTAGTGAGAGAACACTTACCTCTGACTGTATATTAGTGAGAGAACATTTACCTCTGACTGTATATTAGTGAGAGAACATTTACCTCTGACTGTATATTAGTGAGAGAACATTTACCTCTGACTGTATATTAGTGAGAGAACATTTACCTCTGACTGTATATTAGTGAGAGAACATTTACCTCTGACTGTATATTAGTGAGAGAACATTTACCTCTGACTGTATATTAGTGAGAGAACACTTACCTCTGACTGTATATTAGTGAGAGAACACTTACCGCTGACTGTATATTAGTGAGAGAACACTTACCTCTGACTGTATATTAGTGATAGAACACTTACCTCTGACTGTATATTAGTGAGAGAACACTTACCTCTGACTGTATATTAGTGAGAGAACACTTACCTCTGACTGTATATTAGTGAGAGAACACTTACCTCTGACTGTATATTAGTGAGAGAACACTTACCTCTGACTGTATATTAGTGAGAGAACACTTACCGCTGACTGTATATTAGTGAGAGAACACTTACCTCTGACTGTATATTAGTGAGAGAACACTTACCGCTGACTGTATATTAGTGAGAGAACACTTACCGCTGACTGTATATTAGTGAGAGAACACTTACCTCTGACTGTATATTAGTGAGAGAACACTTACCTCTGACTGTATATTAGTGAGAGAACACTTACCGCTGACTGTATATTAGTGAGAGAACACTTACCGCTGACAGCCGTTCTGCAATTTCCATTTTTGGCTCTGTCACCTCCAACCATATTTCTATATTTTTGCAGTAAAGTTAATTACTGTATATCCATCTCATCAAATGTTTTCCTAAATTATCATAGCACCTCCACATTGTGCCCTGGGATAGAATTGATGAGGTGCATATACTTAATGATGTCCAAATTCTCCCCAGGGCAAGTCTGCAGATATATTACTGTATGTGTACATCCCTCCCAGCCAATTAACATTTCCTGCTATTCCTTTTTATCCTCAAATGTTAAAGTGAATATAATTACCATGCCTTAATCTTTAGTCGCACCTTAGGGTGCACACCAATAAACAGCGCTGTGTTGGTGAATTGAATAACCCTACTTGCACAACTTCCTGCATTCCAGTAACTTTGCTATGGTGCCACTACCTTTCCATTATCATATAGAATCTCACCGCTTTCTGCATCTGCTCCTGGAACTCCCACCTCCCCTGGGTTATCAGACACATCTGTATCCGGGACTCCTGAGATGACTGCAGCTGCACCTTGTACCTGGCCTTGTTGATTAGCACCACGGCCCGCAGCCTGTGATCCACTCACTTCAGCCTTTTCACTCCCTTGAAGTTCTCCACCAGACACTGGAAACATAGGAGCATAAGTACAGGGTTAATCACAAGACTGTCAGGACCCCTATAAAGTTTGAGACTATGACAAACCGTCAGCAGAAGGTCCAGAACCAGGATCACACTGCTAGACTGATAGGGCGCTGGCATAGGGGACCAGCTGCTAAAAGCTGATGGTGCTCCATACCAATAATGATAAGTCGTGTATGGTAGAAAAAAGGATGGGGGGATAAATCTTTGAAGAACCGGAGTGGCTGCTCCAGGACGCATGTAATATGGAGATCCTTCATAAAAGGGGGGTAGTATGGCCACATTGCTGGAGGGGGCAATGATAATGGTAGGGATGCTGGCTCTAGCTTGCTGAGTATAGGGGGGCCATCATTTGAGAATTCAGATGGCCCAACTGAGAATGGGGCCATAACTGAGTTGCCCACAACCACCACTGACCACTGGGGGGTTGTGGCTATGTGCAGAGGGGGAGTGGCTATGTGCAGAGGGGGAGTGGCTATGTGCAGAGGGGGGAGTGACTAAGTGCAGAGGGGGAGTGGATATGTGCAGAGGGGGAGTGGATATGTGCAGAGGGGGAGTGGCTATGTGCAGAGGGGGAGTGACTAAGTGCAGAGGGGTAGATGGATACTCACCCAGTGGTACTCAAAATGGCATCTGCTGAGTGGATGCTGCTGCCTGTAATAGGGTTAGCTCTAAAGTAAAGTACTTACCAGGACCTCTGGCATCACATGACTCAGGACAATAGGGGAAAGAGAGAGGTTCAGAACAGGGTGCCAAACATGTCTCCTCACCACACTTCTGGCACAGTGGCTCGGTTCACTTGCCACAGGTTTGTACTCCCTCTCAATCCTCACGTGGATAGTAACACGGGTAGTGGGTCGGCCCTGCCTTAGCAGTCACGTGGTTATGACGTCAGAGGTCCTTTTTCCAACTTGAGTCTAGCAACAACCTTGTAATAGCTGCAGGGAGCCCAATACCCCTGCAACACTCTGAGGGTCTATTTACTAAGCAGTGTTAGAAGTGAAAAGTGATAAGGTACCAGCCAATCAGCTCTTAACTGTCATCTCACAGGCTGTGTTTGAAAAATGACAGTTGGGAGCTGATTGGCTGGCACCTTATCACTTTTCACTCTTCACATTTCACTTCTCCTAACACTGCTTAGTAAATAGACCCCTGAGACCTAACCATGGGATAAGCAACATTCAGTTTTCTCCTGCCTGTGGCTGCCATCTGAGACCCTGAATCTAATGGCTGGGGTTGATGTACTACTGCATTTAGCCCCAGCACTCAGCTCAACCCTACCCCACAGAAGGACAAGAGAAATAGATATATCAGAGAACACACTCCTCTCTGATGGGGATGTGTGCCCGTCTATAGCCAATCACCTGCATTAACACCTGCCCACTTCCTGTCTATCGCCAATCCCCTGCATTATCACATGCAAACTTCCTGTCTGTAGCCTATCCCCTGCATTATCACCTGCCCACTTCCTGTCTGTAGCCAATCACCTGCCCACTTCCTGTCTACAGCCAATCCCCTGCATTATCACCTGCCCACTTCCTGTCTGTAGCCTATCCCCTGCATTATCACATGCCCACTTCCTGTCTATAGCCAATCCCCTGCATTATCACCTGCCTACTTCCTGTCTATAGCCAATCCCCTGCATTATCACCTGCCCACTTCCTGTCTGTAGCCAATCCCCTGCATTATCACCTGCCTACTTCCTGTCTATAGCCAATCCCCTGCATTATCACATGCCCACTTCCCGTCTATAGCCAATCACCTGCATTATCACCTGCCCACTTCCTGTCTGTAGCCAATCACCTGCCCACTTCCTGTCTGTAGCCTATCCCCTGCATTATCACCTGCCTACTTCCTGTCTATAGCCAATCCCTTGCATTATCACCTGCCCACTTCCTGTCTGTAGCCAATCCCCTGCATTATCACCTGCCCACTTCCTGTCTGTAGCCAATCACCTGCCCACTTCCTGTCTACAGCCAATCCCCTGCATTATCACCTGCCCACTTCCTGTCTGTAGCCTATCCCCTGCATTATCACATGCCCACTTCCTGTCTATAGCCAATCCCCTGCATTATCACCTGCCTACTTCCTGTCTATAGCCAATCCCCTGCATTATCACCTGCCCACTTCCTGTCTGTAGCCAATCCCCTGCATTATCACCTGCCTACTTCCTGTCTATAGCCAATCCCCTGCATTATCACATGCCCACTTCCCGTCTATAGCCAATCACCTGCATTATCACCTGCCCACTTCCTGTCTGTAGCCAATCACCTGCCCACTTCCTGTCTGTAGCCTATCCCCTGCATTATCACCTGCCTACTTCCTGTCTATAGCCAATCCCTTGCATTATCACCTGCCCACTTCCTGTCTGTAGCCAATCCCCTGCATTATCACCTGCCTACTTCCTGTCTGTAGCCAATCCCTTGCATTATCACCTGACCACTTCCTGTCTGTAGCCAATCCCCTGCATTATCACATGCCCACTTCCTGTCTATAGCCAATCCCCTGCATTATCACCTGCCTACTTCCTGTCTATAGCCAATCCCCTGCATTATCACCTGCCCACTTCCTGTCTGTAGCCAATCCCCTGCATTATGACCTGCCCACTTCCTGTCTGTAGACAATCCCCTGAATTATCACCTGGACACTTCCTGTCTGTAGCCAATCCCCTGCATAATGACCTGCCCACTTCCTGTCTGTAGCCAATCCCCTGCATTATCACCTGCCCACTTCCTTTCTGTAGCCAATCCCCTGCATTATCAGCTGCCCACTTCCTGTCTGTAGCCAATCCCCTGCATTATCACCTGCCTACTTCCTGTCTGTAGCCAATCACCTGCATTATCACCTGCCCACTTCCTGTCTGTAGCCAATCACCTGCATTATCACCTGCCACTTCCTGTCTATAGCCAATCACCTGCATTATCACCTGCCCACTTCCTGTCTATAGCCAATCACCTGCATTATCACCTGCCCACTTCCTGTCTATAGCCAATCACCTGCATTATCACCTGCCCACTTCCTGTCTGTAGCCTATCCCCTGCATTATCACATGCCCACTTCCTGTCTGTAGCCAATCCCCTGCATTATCACCTGCCGTCTTCCTGTCTGTAGCCAATCCCTTGCATTATCACCTGACCACTTCCTGTCTGTAGCCAATCCCCTGCATTAGCTCACACCCACTTCCTGTCTATAACCAATCCCCTGCATTATCACCTGCCCACTTCCTGTCTGTAGCCAATCCCCTGCATTATCACCTGCCTACTTCCTGTCTGTAGCCAATCACCTGCATTATCACCTGCCCACTTCCTGTCTGTAGCCAATCACCTGCATTATCACCTGCCCACTTCCTGTCTATAGCCAATCACCTGCATTATCACCTGACCACTTCCTGTCTATAGCCAATCACCTGCATTATCACCTGCCCACTTCCTGTCTATAGCCAATCACCTGCATTATCACCTGCCCACTTCCTGTCTGTAGCCTATCCCCTGCATTATCACATGCCCACTTCCTGTCTGTAGCCAATCCCTTGCATTATCACCTGCCCGCTTCCTGTCTGTAGCCAATCCCTTGCATTATCACCTGACCACTTCCTGTCTGTAGCCAATCCCCTGCATTAGCTCACACCCACTTCCTGTCTATAACCAATCCCCTGCATTATCACCTGCCCACTTCCTGTCTGTAGCCAATCCCCTGCATTATCACCTGCCTACTTCCTGTCTATAGCCAATCCCCTGCATTATCACCAGCCCAATTCCTGTCTGTAGCCAATCCCCTGCATTATCACCTGCCCACTTCCTGTCTGTAGCCAATCCCCTGCATTATCACCTGCCCACTTCCTGTCTGTAGCCAATCCCCTGCATTATCACCTGCCCACTTCCTGTCTGTAGCCAATCCCCTGCATTATCACCTGCCCACTTCCTGTCTATAGCCAATCCCCTGCATTATCACCTGCCCACTTCCTGTCTGTAGCCTATCCCCTGCATTATCACCTGCCCACTTCCTGTCTGTAGCCTATCCCCTGCATTATCACATGCCCACTTCCTGTCTATAGCCAATCCCCTGCATTATCACCTGCCGACATCCTGTCTATAGCCAATCCCCTGCATTATCACCTGCCCACTTCCTGTCTGTAGCCAATCCCCTGCATTATCACCTGCCCACTTCCTGTCTGTAGCCAATCCCCTGCATTATGACCTGCCCACTTCCTGTCTGTAGCCTATCTCCTGCATTATCACCTGCCGACTTCCTGTCTATAGCCAATCCCCTGCATTATCACCTGCCCACTTCCTGTCTGTAGCCAATCCCCTGCATTATCACCTGCCCACTTCCTGTCTGTAGCCAATCCCCTGCATTATGACCTGCCCACTTCCTGTCTGTAGCCTATCTCCTGCATTATCACCTGCCCACTTCCTGTCTGTAGCCAATCCCCTGCATTATCACCTGCCTGCTTCCTGTCTGTAGCCAATCACCTGCCCACTTCCTCTCTGTAGCCTATCCCCTGCATTATCACCTGCCTACTTCCTGTCTATAGCCAATCCCCTGCATTATCACCAGCCCAATTCCTGTCTGTAGCCAATCCCCTGCATTATCACCTGCCCACTTCCTGTCTATAGCCAATCCCCTGCATTATCACCTGCCCACTTCCTGTCTGTAGCCTATCCCCTGCATTATCACCTGCCCACTTCCTGTCTGTAGCCTATCCCCTGCATTATCACATGCCCACTTCCTGTCTATAGCCAATCCCCTGCATTATCACCTGCCGACTTCCTGTCTATAGCCAATCCCCTGCATTATCACCTGCCCACTTCCTGTCTGTAGCCAATCCCCTGCATTATCACCTGCCCACTTCCTGTCTGTAGCCAATCCCCTGCATTATGACCTGCCCACTTCCTGTCTGTAGCCTATCTCCTGCATTATCACCTGCCCACTTCCTGTCTGTAGCCAATCCCCTGCATTATCACCTGCCTGCTTCCTGTCTGTAGCCAATCACCTGCCCACTTCCTGTCTGTAGCCTATCCCCTGCATTATCACCTGCCTACTTCCTGTCTATAGCCAATCCCCTGCATTATCACCAGCCCACTTCCTGTCTGTAGCCAATCCCCTGCATTATCACCTGCCTACTTCCTGTCTGTAGCCAATCCCTTGCATTATCACCTGACCACTTCCTGTCTATAGCCAATCCCCTGCATTATCACATGCCCACTTCCTGTCTATAGCCAATCCCCTGCATTATCACCTGCCTACTTCCTGTCTATAGCCAATCCCCTGCATTATCACCTGCCCACTTCCTGTCTGTAGCCAATCCCCTGCATTATGACCTGCCCACTTCCTGTCTGTAGCCAATCCCCTGAATTATCACCTGCCCACTTCCTGTCTGTAGCCAATCACCTGCATTATCACCTGACCACTTCCTGTCTATAGCCAATCACCTGCATTATCACCTGCCCACTTCCTGTCTATAGCCAATCACCTGCATTATCACCTGCCCACTTCCTGTCTGTAGCCTATCCCCTGCATTATCACATGCCCACTTCCTGTCTGTAGCCAATCCCTTGCATTATCACCTGCCCGCTTCCTGTCTGTAGCCAATCCCTTGCATTATCACCTGACCACTTCCTGTCTGTAGCCAATCCCCTGCATTAGCTCACACCCACTTCCTGTCTATAACCAATCCCCTGCATTATCACCTGCCCACTTCCTGTCTGTAGCCTATCCCCTGCATTATCACCTGCCCACTTCCTGTCTGTAGCCTATCCCCTGCATTATCACATGCCCACTTCCTGTCTATAGCCAATCCCCTGCATTATCACCTGCCGACTTCCTGTCTATAGCCAATCCCCTGCATTATCACCTGCCCACTTCCTGTCTGTAGCCAATCCCCTGCATTATCACCTGCCGACTTCCTGTCTATAGCCAATCCCCTGCATTATCACCTGCCCACTTCCTGTCTGTAGCCAATCCCCTGCATTATCACCTGCCCACTTCCTGTCTGTAGCCAATCCCCTGCATTATGACCTGCCCACTTCCTGTCTGTAGCCTATCTCCTGCATTATCACCTGCCCACTTCCTGTCTGTAGCCAATCCCCTGCATTATCACCTGCCTGCTTCCTGTCTGTAGCCAATCACCTGTCCACTTCCTGTCTGTAGCCTATCCCCTGCATTATCACCTGCCTACTTCCTGTCTATAGCCAATCCCCTGCATTATCACCAGCCCACTTCCTGTCTGTAGCCAATCCCCTGCATTATCACCTGCCTACTTCCTGTCTGTAGCCAATCCCTTGCATTATCACCTGACCACTTCCTGTCTATAGCCAATACCCTGCATTATCACATGCCCACTTCCTGTCTATAGCCAATCCCCTGCATTATCACCTGCCTACTTCCTGTCTATAGCCAATCCCCTGCATTATCACCTGCCCACTTCCTGTCTGTAGCCAATCCCCTGCATTATGACCTGCCCACTTCCTGTCTGTAGCCAATCCCCTGAATTATCACCTGCCCACTTCCTGTCTGTAGCCAATCCCCTGCATAATGACCTGCCCACTTCCTTTCTGTAGCCAATCCCCTGCATTATCACCTGCCCACTTCCTGTCTGTAGAAAATCACCTGCATTATCACCTGCCCACTTCCTGTCTGTAGCCAATCCCCTGCATTATCACCTGCCCACTTCCTGTCTGTAGCCAATCACCTGCATTATCACCTGCCCACTTACTGTCTGTAGCCAATCCCCTGCATTATCACCTGCCTACTTCCTGTCTATAGCCAATCCCCTGCATTATCACATGCCCACTTCCCGTCTATAGCCAATCACCTGCATTATCACCTGCCCACTTCCTGTCTGTAGCCAATCACCTGCCCACTTCCTGTCTGTAGCCTATCCCCTGCATTATCACCTGCCTACTTCCTGTCTATAGCCAATCCCTTGCATTATCACCTGCCCACTTCCTGTCTGTAGCCAATCCCCTGCATTATCACCTGCCTACTTCCTGTCTGTAGCCAATCCCTTGCATTATCACCTGACCACTTCCTGTCTGTAGCCAATCCCCTGCATTATCACATGCCCACTTCCTGTCTATAGCCAATCCCCTGCATTATCACCTGCCTACTTCCTGTCTATAGCCAATCCCCTGCATTATCACCTGCCCACTTCCTGTCTGTAGCCAATCCCCTGCATTATGACCTGCCCACTTCCTGTCTGTAGACAATCCCCTGAATTATCACCTGGACACTTCCTGTCTGTAGCCAATCCCCTGCATAATGACCTGCCCACTTCCTGTCTGTAGCCAATCCCCTGCATTATCACCTGCCCACTTCCTTTCTGTAGCCAATCCCCTGCATTATCAGCTGCCCACTTCCTGTCTGTAGCCAATCCCCTGCATTATCACCTGCCTACTTCCTGTCTGTAGCCAATCACCTGCATTATCACCTGCCCACTTCCTGTCTGTAGCCAATCACCTGCATTATCACCTGCCACTTCCTGTCTATAGCCAATCACCTGCATTATCACCTGACCACTTCCTGTCTATAGCCAATCACCTGCATTATCACCTGCCCACTTCCTGTCTATAGCCAATCACCTGCATTATCACCTGCCCACTTCCTGTCTGTAGCCTATCCCCTGCATTATCACATGCCCACTTCCTGTCTGTAGCCAATCCCCTGCATTATCACCTGCCGTCTTCCTGTCTGTAGCCAATCCCTTGCATTATCACCTGACCACTTCCTGTCTGTAGCCAATCCCCTGCATTAGCTCACACCCACTTCCTGTCTATAACCAATCCCCTGCATTATCACCTGCCCACTTCCTGTCTGTAGCCAATCCCCTGCATTATCACCTGCCTACTTCCTGTCTGTAGCCAATCACCTGCATTATCACCTGCCCACTTCCTGTCTGTAGCCAATCACCTGCATTATCACCTGCCCACTTCCTGTCTATAGCCAATCACCTGCATTATCACCTGACCACTTCCTGTCTATAGCCAATCACCTGCATTATCACCTGCCCACTTCCTGTCTATAGCCAATCACCTGCATTATCACCTGCCCACTTCCTGTCTGTAGCCTATCCCCTGCATTATCACATGCCCACTTCCTGTCTGTAGCCAATCCCTTGCATTATCACCTGCCCGCTTCCTGTCTGTAGCCAATCCCTTGCATTATCACCTGACCACTTCCTGTCTGTAGCCAATCCCCTGCATTAGCTCACACCCACTTCCTGTCTATAACCAATCCCCTGCATTATCACCTGCCCACTTCCTGTCTGTAGCCAATCCCCTGCATTATCACCTGCCTACTTCCTGTCTATAGCCAATCCCCTGCATTATCACCAGCCCAATTCCTGTCTGTAGCCAATCCCCTGCATTATCACCTGCCCACATCCTGTCTGTAGCCAATCCCCTGCATTATCACCTGCCCACTTCCTGTCTGTAGCCAATCCCCTGCATTATCACCTGCCCACTTCCTGTCTGTAGCCAATCCCCTGCATTATCACCTGCCCACTTCCTGTCTATAGCCAATCCCCTGCAGTATCACCTGCCCACTTCCTGTCTGTAGCCTATCCCCTGCATTATCACCTGCCCACTTCCTGTCTGTAGCCTATCCCCTGCATTATCACATGCCCACTTCCTGTCTATAGCCAATCCCCTGCATTATCACCTGCCGACATCCTGTCTATAGCCAATCCCCTGCATTATCACCTGCCCACTTCCTGTCTGTAGCCAATTCCCTGCATTATCACCTGCCCACTTCCTGTCTGTAGCCAATCCCCTGCATTATGACCTGCCCACTTCCTGTCTGTAGCCTATCTCCTGCATTATCACCTGCCGACTTCCTGTCTATAGCCAATCCCCTGCATTATCACCTGCCCACTTCCTGTCTGTAGCCAATCCCCTGCATTAGCACCTGCCCACTTCCTGTCTGTAGCCAATCCCCTGCATTATGACCTGCCCACTTCCTGTCTGTAGCCTATCTCCTGCATTATCACCTGCCCACTTCCTGTCTGTAGCCAATCCCCTGCATTATCACCTGCCTGCTTCCTGTCTGTAGCCAATCACCTGCCCACTTCCTCTCTGTAGCCTATCCCCTGCATTATCACCTGCCTACTTCCTGTCTATAGCCAATCCCCTGCATTATCACCAGCCCAATTCCTGTCTGTAGCCAATCCCCTGCATTATCACCTGCCCACTTCCTGTCTATAGCCAATCCCCTGCATTATCACCTGCCCACTTCCTGTCTGTAGCCTATCTCCTGCATTATCACCTGCCCACTTCCTGTCTGTAGCCTATCCCCTGCATTATCACATGCCCACTTCCTGTCTATAGCCAATCCCCTGCATTATCACCTGCCGACTTCCTGTCTATAGCCAATCCCCTGCATTATCACCTGCCCACTTCCTGTCTGTAGCCAATCCCCTGCATTATCACCTGCCCACTTCCTGTCTGTAGCCAATCCCCTGCATTATGACCTGCCCACTTCCTGTCTGTAGCCTATCTCCTGCATTATCACCTGCCCACTTCCTGTCTGTAGCCAATCCCCTGCATTATCACCTGCCTGCTTCCTGTCTGTAGCCAATCACCTGCCCACTTCCTGTCTGTAGCCTATCCCCTGCATTATCACCTGCCTACTTCCTGTCTATAGCCAATCCCCTGCATTATCACCAGCCCACTTCCTGTCTGTAGCCAATCCCCTGCATTATCACCTGCCTACTTCCTGTCTGTAGCCAATCCCTTGCATTATCACCTGACCACTTCCTGTCTATAGCCAATCCCCTGCATTATCACATGCCCACTTCCTGTCTGTAGCCAATCCCCTGCATTATCACCTGCCGTCTTCCTGTCTGTAGCCAATCCCTTGCATTATCACCTGACCACTTCCTGTCTGTAGCCAATCCCCTGCATTAGCTCACACCCACTTCCTGTCTATAACCAATCCCCTGCATTATCACCTGCCCACTTCCTGTCTGTAGCCAATCCCCTGCATTATCACATGCCTACTTCCTGTCTGTAGCCAATCACCTGCATTATCACCTGCCCACTTCCTGTCTGTAGCCAATCACCTGCATTATCACCTGCCCACTTCCTGTCTATAGCCAATCACCTGCATTATCACCTGACCACTTCCTGTCTATAGCCAATCACCTGCATTATCACCTGCCCACTTCCTGTCTATAGCCAATCACCTGCATTATCACCTGCCCACTTCCTGTCTGTAGCCTATCCCCTGCATTATCACATGCCCACTTCCTGTCTGTAGCCAATCCCTTGCATTATCACCTACCCGATTCTTGTCTGTAGCCAATCCCTTGCATTATCACCTGACCACTTCCTGTCTGTAGCCAATCCCCTGCATTAGCTCACACCCACTTCCTGTCTATAACCAATCCCCTGCATTATCACCTGCCCACTTCCTGTCTGTAGCCAATCCCCTGCATTATCACCTGCCTACTTCCTGTCTATAGCCAATCCCCTGCATTATCACCAGCCCAATTCCTGTCTGTAGCCAATCCCCTGCATTATCACCTGCCCACTTCCTGTCTGTAGCCAATCCCCTGCATTATCACCTGCCCACTTCCTGTCTGTAGCCAATCCCCTGCATTATCACCTGCCCACTTCCTGTCTGTAGCCAATCCCCTGCATTATCACCTGCCCACTTCCTGTCTATAGCCAATCCCCTGCATTATCACCTGCCCACTTCCTGTCTGTAGCCTATCCCCTGCATTATCACCTGCCCACTTCCTGTCTGTAGCCTATCCCCTGCATTATCACATGCCCACTTCCTGTCTATAGCCAATCCTCTGCATTATCACCTGCCGACATCCTGTCTATAGCCAATCCCCTGCATTATCACCTGCCCACTTCCTGTCTGTAGCCAATCCCCTGCATTATCACCTGCCCACTTCCTGTCTGTAGCCAATCCCCTGCATTATGACCTGCCCACTTCCTGTCTGTAGCCTATCTCCTGCATTATCACCTGCCGACTTCCTGTCTATAGCCAATCCCCTGCATTATCACCTGCCCACTTCCTGTCTGTAGCCAATCCCCTGCATTAGCACCTGCCCACTTCCTGTCTGTAGCCAATCCCCTGCATTATGACCTGCCCACTTCCTGTCTGTAGCCTATCTCCTGCATTATCACCTGCCCACTTCCTGTCTGTAGCCAATCCCCTGCATTATCACCTGCCTGCTTCCTGTCTGTAGCCAATCACCTGCCCACTTCCTCTCTGTAGCCTATCCCCTGCATTATCACCTGCCTACTTCCTGTCTATAGCCAATCCCCTGCATTATCACCAGCCCAATTCCTGTCTGTAGCCAATCCCCTGCATTATCACCTGCCCACTTCCTGTCTATAGCCAATCCCCTGCATTATCACCTGCCCACTTCCTGTCTGTAGCCTATCCCCTGCATTATCACCTGCCCACTTCCTGTCTGTAGCCTATCCCCTGCATTATCACATGCCCACTTCCTGTCTATAGCCAATCCCCTGCATTATCACCTGCCGACTTCCTGTCTATAGCCAATCCCCTGCATTATCACCTGCCCACTTCCTGTCTGTAGCCAATCCCCTGCATTATCACCTGCCCACTTCCTGTCTGTAGCCAATCCCCTGCATTATGACCTGCCCACTTCCTGTCTGTAGCCTATCTCCTGCATTATCACCTGCCCACTTCCTGTCTGTAGCCAATCCCCTGCATTATCACCTGCCTGCTTCCTGTCTGTAGCCAATCACCTGCCCACTTCCTGTCTGTAGCCTATCCCCTGCATTATCACCTGCCTACTTCCTGTCTATAGCCAATCCCCTGCATTATCACCAGCCCACTTCCTGTCTGTAGCCAATCCCCTGCATTATCACCTGCCTACTTCCTGTCTGTAGCCAATCCCTTGCATTATCACCTGACCACTTCCTGTCTATAGCCAATCCCCTGCATTATCACATGCCCACTTCCTGTCTATAGCCAATCCCCTGCATTATCACCTGCCTACTTCCTGTCTATAGCCAATCCCCTGCATTATCACCTGCCCACTTCCTGTCTGTAGCCAATCCCCTGCATTATGACCTGCCCACTTCCTGTCTGTAGCCAATCCCCTGAATTATCACCTGCCCACTTCCTGTCTGTAGCCAATCACCTGCATTATCACCTGACCACTTCCTGTCTATAGCCAATCACCTGCATTATCACCTGCCCACTTCCTGTCTATAGCCAATCACCTGCATTATCACCTGCCCACTTCCTGTCTGTAGCCTATCCCCTGCATTATCACATGCTCACTTCCTGTCTGTAGCCAATCCCTTGCATTATCACCTGCCCGCTTCCTGTCTGTAGCCAATCCCTTGCATTATCACCTGACCACTTCCTGTCTGTAGCCAATCCCCTGCATTAGCTCACACCCACTTCCTGTCTATAACCAATCCCCTGCATTATCACCTGCCCACTTCCTGTCTGTAGCCTATCCCCTGCATTATCACCTGCCCACTTCCTGTCTGTAGCCTATCCCCTGCATTATCACATGCCCACTTCCTGTCTATAGCCAATCCCCTGCATTATCACCTGCCGACTTCCTGTCTATAGCCAATCCCCTGCATTATCACCTGCCCACTTCCTGTCTGTAGCCAATCCCCTGCATTATCACCTGCCGACTTCCTGTCTATAGCTAATCCCCTGCATTATCACCTGCCCACTTCCTGTCTGTAGCCAATCCCCTGCATTATCACCTGCCCACTTCCTGTCTGTAGCCAATCCCCTGCATTATGACCTGCCCACTTCCTGTCTGTAGCCTATCTCCTGCATTATCACCTGCCCACTTCCTGTCTGTAGCCAATCCCCTGCATTATCACCTGCCTGCTTCCTGTCTGTAGCCAATCACCTGTCCACTTCCTGTCTGTAGCCTATCCCCTGCATTATCACCTGCCTACTTCCTGTCTATAGCCAATCCCCTGCATTATCACCAGCCCAATTCCTGTCTGTAGCCAATCCCCTGCATTATCACCTGCCTACTTCCTGTCTGTAGCCAATCCCTTGCATTATCACCTGACCACTTCCTGTCTATAGCCAATACCCTGCATTATCACATGCCCACTTCCTGTCTATAGCCAATCCCCTGCATTATCACCTGCCTACTTCCTGTCTATAGCCAATCCCCTGCATTATCACCTGCCCACTTCCTGTCTGTAGCCAATCCCCTGCATTATGACCTGCCCACTTCCTGTCTGTAGCCAATCCCCTGAATTATCACCTGCCCACTTCCTGTCTGTAGCCAATCCCCTGCATAATGACCTGCCCACTTCCTGTCTGTAGCCAATCCCCTGCATTATCACCTGCCCACTTCCTGTCTGTAGCCAATCCCCTGCATTATCAGCTGCCCACTTCCTGTCTGTAGCCAATCCCCTGCATTATCACCTGCCTACTTCCTGTCTGTAGCCAATCACCTGCATTATCACCTGCCCACTTCCTGTCTGTAGCCAATCACCTGCATTATCACCTGCCCACTTCCTGTCTATAGCCAATCACCTGCATTATCACCTGACCACTTCCTGTCTATAGCCAATCACCTGCATTATCACCTGCCCACTTCCTGTCTATAGCCAATCACCTACATTATCACCTGCCCACTTCCTGTCTGTAGCCTATCCCCTGCATTATCACATGCCCACTTCCTGTCTGTAGCCAATCCCCTGCATTATCACCTGCCCGCTTCCTGTCTGTAGCCAATCCCTTGCATTATCACCTGACCACTTCCTGTCTGTAGCCAATCCCCTGCATTAGATCACACCCACTTCCTGTCTATAACCAATCCCCTGCATTATCACCTGCCCACTTCCTGTCTGTAGCCAATCCCCTGCATTATCACCTGCCCACTTCCTGTCTATAGCCAATCCCCTGCATTATCACCTGCCCACTTCCTGTCTGTAGCCTATCCCCTGCATTATCACCTGCCCACTTCCTGTCTGTAGCCTATCCCCTGCATTATCACATGCCCACTTCCTGTCTATAGCCAATCCCCTGCATTATCACCTGCCTACTTCCTGTCTATAGCCAATCCCCTGCATTATCACCTGCCCACTTCCTGTCTGTAGCCAATCCCCTGCATTATCACCTGCCCACTTCCTGTCTGTAGCCAATCCCCTGCATTATGACCTGCCCACTTCCTGTCTGTAGCCTATCTCCTGCATTATCACGTGCCCACTTCCTGTCTGTAGCCAATCACCTGCATTATCACCAGCCCACTTCCTGTCTGTAGCCAATCCCCTGCATTATCACCTGCCCACTTCCTGTCTGTAGCCTATCCCCTGCATTATCACATGCCCACTTCCTGTCTGTAGCCAATCCCCTGCATTATCACATGCCCACTTCTTGTCTGTAGCCTATCCCATGCATTATAACCTGCCTACTTCCTGTCTGTAGCCTATCCCATGCATTATCACCTGCCTACTTTCTGTCTGTAGCCAAACCCCTGCATTATCACTTGCCTACTTCCTGTCTGTAGCCAATCCCCTGAATTATCACCTGCCCACTTCCTGTCTATAGCCAATCCCCTGCATTATCACCTGCCCACTTCCTGTCTATAGCCAATCCCCTGCATTATCACCTGTCCACTTCCTGTCTGTAGCCTATCCCCTGCATTATCACCTGCCTACTTCCTGTCTATAGCCAATCACCTGCATTATCACATGCCCACTTCCTGTCTGTAGCCAATCACCTGCATTATCACATGCCCACTTCCTGTCTGTAGCCAATCACCTGCATTATCACCTGCCCACTTCCTGTCTGTAGCCAATCCCCTGCATTATCACCTGCCCACTTCCTGTCTGTAGCCTATCCCCTGCATTATCACATGCCCACTTCCTCTCTGTAGCCAATCCCCTGCATTATCACCTGCCCACTTCCTGTCTAAAGCCAATTACCTGCATTAGCACCTGCCCACTTCCTGTCTATAGCCAATCCCCTGCATTATCACCTGCCCACTTCCTGTCTATAGCCAATCCCCTGCATTATCACCTGCCCACTTCCTCTCTGTAGCCAATCCCCTGCATTATCACCTGCCCACTTTCCGTCTGTAGCCAATCCCCTGCATTATCAACTGCCCACTTCCTGTCTATAGCCAATCACCTGCATTATCACCTGCCCACTTCCTGTCTGTAGCCAATCCCCTGCATTATCACATGCCCACTTCCTGTCTGTAGCCAAACCCCTGCATTATCACCTGCCTACTTCCTGTCTATAGCCAGTCACCTGCATTATCACCTGCATACTTCCTGTCTATAGCCAATCACCTGCATTATCACCTGCCTACTTCCTGTCTATAGCCAATCCCCTGCATTATCACCTGCCCACTTCCTGTCTATAGCCAGTTCCCTGCATTATCACCTGCCCACTTCCTGTCTGTAGCCTATCCCCTGCATTATCACATGCCCACTTCCTGTCTGTAGCCAATCCCCTGCATTATCACCTGCCCACTTCCTGTCTGTAGCCAATCCCCTGCATTAGCACCTGCCCACTTCCTGTCTGTAGCCAATCCCCTGAATTAGCACCTGCCCACTTCCTGTCTGCAGCCAATCCCTTGCTTTATCACCTGCCCACTTCCTGTCTATAGCCAATCCCCTGCATTAGCACCTGCCCACTTCCTCTCTGTAGAAAATCACCTGCATTATCACCTGCCTACTTCCTGTCTGTCGCCAATCCCCTACATTATCACCTGCCCACTACCCTGCATTAGCACATGCCCACTTCCTGAGTATAGCCAATCCCCTGCATTATCACCTGCCCACTTCTTGTCTGTTGCCTATCCCCTGCATTATCACCTGCCCACTTCATGTCTGTAGCCTATCCCCTGCATTATCACCTGCCCACTTCCTGTCTGTAGCCTATCCCCTGCATTATCACATGCCCACTTCCTGTCTATAGCCAATCCCCTGCATTATCACCTGCCGACTTCCTGTCTATAGCCAATCCCCTGCATTATCACCTGCCCACTTCCTGTCTGTAGCCAATCCCCTGCATTATCACCTGCCGACTTCCTGTCTATAGCTAATCCCCTGCATTATCACCTGCCCACTTCCTGTCTGTAGCCAATCCCCTGCATTATCACCTGCCCACTTCCTGTCTGTAGCCAATCCCCTGCATTATGACCTGCCCACTTCCTGTCTGTAGCCTATCTCCTGCATTATCACCTGCCCACTTCCTGTCTGTAGCCAATCCCCTGCATTATCACCTGCCTGCTTCCTGTCTGTAGCCAATCACCTGTCCACTTCCTGTCTGTAGCCTATCCCCTGCATTATCACCTGCCTACTTCCTGTCTATAGCCAATCCCCTGCATTATCACCAGCCCAATTCCTGTCTGTAGCCAATCCCCTGCATTATCACCTGCCTACTTCCTGTCTGTAGCCAATCCCTTGCATTATCACCTGACCACTTCCTGTCTATAGCCAATACCCTGCATTATCACATGCCCACTTCCTGTCTATAGCCAATCCCCTGCATTATCACCTGCCTACTTCCTGTCTATAGCCAATCCCCTGCATTATCACCTGCCCACTTCCTGTCTGTAGCCAATCCCCTGCATTATGACCTGCCCACTTCCTGTCTGTAGCCAATCCCCTGAATTATCACCTGCCCACTTCCTGTCTGTAGCCAATCCCCTGCATAATGACCTGCCCACTTCCTGTCTGTAGCCAATCCCCTGCATTATCACCTGCCCACTTCCTGTCTGTAGCCAATCCCCTGCATTATCAGCTGCCCACTTCCTGTCTGTAGCCAATCCCCTGCATTATCACCTGCCTACTTCCTGTCTGTAGCCAATCACCTGCATTATCACCTGCCCACTTCCTGTCTGTAGCCAATCACCTGCATTATCACCTGCCCACTTCCTGTCTATAGCCAATCACCTGCATTATCACCTGACCACTTCCTGTCTATAGCCAATCACCTGCATTATCACCTGCCCACTTCCTGTCTATAGCCAATCACCTACATTATCACCTGCCCACTTCCTGTCTGTAGCCTATCCCCTGCATTATCACATGCCCACTTCCTGTCTGTAGCCAATCCCCTGCATTATCACCTGCCCGCTTCCTGTCTGTAGCCAATCCCTTGCATTATCACCTGACCACTTCCTGTCTGTAGCCAATCCCCTGCATTAGCTCACACCCACTTCCTGTCTATAACCAATCCCCTGCATTATCACCTGCCCACTTCCTGTCTGTAGCCAATCCCCTGCATTATCACCTGCCCACTTCCTGTCTATAGCCAATCCCCTGCATTATCACCTGCCCACTTCCTGTCTGTAGCCTATCCCCTGCATTATCACCTGCCCACTTCCTGTCTGTAGCCTATCCCCTGCATTATCACATGCCCACTTCCTGTCTATAGCCAATCCCCTGCATTATCACCTGCCTACTTCCTGTCTATAGCCAATCCCCTGCATTATCACCTGCCCACTTCCTGTCTGTAGCCAATCCCCTGCATTATCACCTGCCCACTTCCTGTCTGTAGCCAATCCCCTGCATTATGACCTGCCCACTTCCTGTCTGTAGCCTATCTCCTGCATTATCACGTGCCCACTTCCTGTCTGTAGCCAATCACCTGCATTATCACCTGCCCACTTCCTGTCTGTAGCCAATCCCCTGCATTATCACCTGCCCACTTCCTGTCTGTAGCCTATCCCCTGCATTATCACATGCCCACTTCCTGTCTGTAGCCAATCCCCTGCATTATCACATGCCCACTTCTTGTCTGTAGCCTATCCCATGCATTATAACCTGCCTACTTCCTGTCTGTAGCCTATCCCATGCATTATCACCTGCCTACTTTCTGTCTGTAGCCAAACCCCTGCATTATCACTTGCCTACTTCCTGTCTGTAGCCAATCCCCTGAATTATCACCTGCCCACTTCCTGTCTATAGCCAATCCCCTGCATTATCACCTGCCCACTTCCTGTCTATAGCCAATCCCCTGCATTATCACCTGTCCACTTCCTGTCTGTAGCCTATCCCCTGCATTATCACCTGCCTACTTCCTGTCTATAGCCAATCACCTGCATTATCACATGCCCACTTCCTGTCTGTAGCCAATCACCTGCATTATCACATGCCCACTTCCTGTCTGTAGCCAATCACCTGCATTATCACCTGCCCACTTCCTGTCTGTAGCCAATCCCCTGCATTATCACCTGCCCACTTCCTGTCTGTAGCCTATCCCCTGCATTATCACATGCCCACTTCCTCTCTGTAGCCAATCCCCTGCATTATCACCTGCCCACTTCCTGTCTAAAGCCAATTACCTGCATTAGCACCTGCCCACTTCCTGTCTATAGCCAATCCCCTGCATTATCACCTGCCCACTTCCTGTCTATAGCCAATCCCCTGCATTATCACCTGCCCACTTCCTCTCTGTAGCCAATCCCCTGCATTATCACCTGCCCACTTTCCGTCTGTAGCCAATCCCCTGCATTATCAACTGCCCACTTCCTGTCTATAGCCAATCACCTGCATTGTCACCTGCCCACTTCCTGTCTGTAGCCAATCCCCTGCATTATCACATGCCCACTTCCTGTCTGTAGCCAAACCCCTGCATTATCACCTGCCTACTTCCTGTCTATAGCCAGTCACCTGCATTATCACCTGCATACTTCCTGTCTATAGCCAATCACCTGCATTATCACCTGCCTACTTCCTGTCTATAGCCAATCCCCTGCATTATCACCTGCCCACTTCCTGTCTATAGCCAGTTCCCTGCATTATCACCTGCCCACTTCCTGTCTGTAGCCTATCCCCTGCATTATCACATGCCCACTTCCTGTCTGTAGCCAATCCCCTGCATTATCACCTGCCCACTTCCTGTCTGTAGCCAATCCCCTGCATTAGCACCTGCCCACTTCCTGTCTGTAGCCAATCCCCTGAATTAGCACCTGCCCACTTCCTGTCTGCAGCCAATCCCTTGCTTTATCACCTGCCCACTTCCTGTCTATAGCCAATCCCCTGCATTAGCACCTGCCCACTTCCTCTCTGTAGAAAATCACCTGCATTATCACCTGCCTACTTCCTGTCTGTCGCCAATCCCCTACATTATCACCTGCCCACTACCCTGCATTAGCACATGCCCACTTCCTGAGTATAGCCAATCCCCTGCATTATCACCTGCCCACTTCTTGTCTGTTGCCTATCCCCTGCATTATCACCTGCCCACTTCATGTCTGTAGCCTATCCCCTGCATTATCACATGCCCACTTCCTGTCTGTAGCCAATCCCCTGCATTATCACATGCCCACTTCTTGTCTGTAGCCTATCCCATGCATTATCACCTGCCTACTTCCTGTCTGTAGCCTATCCCATGCATTATCACCTGCCTACTTTCTGTCTGTAGCCAATCCCCTGCATTATCACCTGCCTACTTCCTGTCTGTAGCCAATCCCCTGAATTATCACCTGCCCACTTCCTGTCTATAGCCAATCCCCTGCATTATCACCTGCCCACTTCCTGTCTATAGCCAATCCCCTGCATTATCACCTGTCCACTTCCTGTCTGTAGCCTATCCCCTGCATTATCACCTGCCTACTTCCTGTCTATAGCCAATCACCTGCATTATCACATGCCCACTTCCTGTCTGTAGCCAATCACCTGCATTATCACATGCCCACTACCTGTCTGTAGCCAATCACCTGCATTATCACCTGCCCACTTCCTGTCTGTAGCCAATCCCCTGCATTATCACCTGCCCACTTCCTGTCTGTAGCCTATCCCCTGCATTATCACCTGCCTACTTCCTCTCTGTAGCCAATCCCCTGCATTATCACCTGCCCACTTCCTGTCTAAAGCCAATTACCTGCATTAGCACCTGCCCACTTCCTGTCTATAGCCAATCCCCTGCATTATCACCTGCCCACTTCCTGTCTATAGCCAATCCCCTGCATTATCACCTGCCCACTTCCTCTCTGTAGCCAATCCCCTGCATTATCACCTGCCCACTTCCCGTCTGTAGCCAATCCCCTGCATTATCAACTGCCCACTTCCTGTCTGTAGCCAATCCCCTGCATTATCACCTGCCCACTTGCTGTCTGTAGCCTATCCCCTGCATTATCACATGCCCACTTCCTGTCTGTAGCCAATCCCCTGCATTATCACCTGCCCACTTCCTGTCTGTAGCCAATCCCCTGCATTATCACATGCCCACTTCCTGTCTGTAGCCAATCCCCTGCATTATCACCTGCCCACTTCCTGTCTGTAGCCAATCCCCTGCATTATCACCTGCCCACTTCCTGTCTGTAGCCAATCCCCTGCATTATCACCTGCCCACTTCCTGTCTGTAGCCAATCCCCTGCATTATCACATGCCCACTTCCTGTCTGTAGCCAATCCCCTGCATTATCACCTGCCCACTTCCTGTCTGTATTCAATCCCCTGCATTAGCTCACACCCACTTCCTGTCTGTAGCCTATCCCCTGCATTATCACCTGCCCTCTTGCTGTCAGTAGCCAATCACTTTTATTATCACCTGCCCACTTCCTGTCTATAGCCAATTACCTGCATTAGCACCTGCCCACTTCCTGTCTATAGCCAATTACCTGCATTAGCTCCTGCCCACTTCCAGTCTATAGCCAATCCCCTGCATTATCACCTGCCCACTTCCTGTCTATAGCCAATTACCTGCATTAGCACCTGCCCACTTCCTGTCTATAGCCAATTACCTGCATTAGCACCTGCCCACTTCCTGTATGTAGCCTATCCCCTGCATTATCACCTGCCCACTTCCTGTCTGTAGCCAATCCCCTGCATTATTACATGCCCACTTCCTGTCTGTAGCCAATCCCCTGCATTATCACCTGCCCACTTCCTGTCTGTAGCCAATCCCCTGCATTATCACCTGCCCACTTCCTGTCTGTAGCCAATCCCCTGCATTATGACCTGCCCACTTCCTGTCTGTAGCCAATCCCCTGCATTATCACATGCCCACTTCCTGTCTGTAGCCAATCCCCTGCATTATCACCTGCCCACTTCCTGTCTGTATTCAATCCCCTGCATTATCACCTGCCCACTTCCTGTCTGTAGCCAATCCCTGCATTAGCACCTGCCCACTTCCTGTCTGAAGCCAATCCCCTGCATTATCACATGCCCACTTCCTGTCTGTAGCCAATCACCTACATTATCACCGGCCTACTTCCTGTCTGTAGCCAATCCCCTGCATTATCACCTGCCCACTTCCTGTCTGTAGCCAATCACCTGCATTATTACCTGTCCACTTCCTGTCTGAAGCCAATCACCTGCATTATCACCTGCCCACTTCCTGTCTGTAGCCAATCACCTGCATTATCACCAGCCCACTTCCTGTCTGTCTCCAATCCCCTGCATTATCACCTGCCCACTTCCTGTCTGTAGCCAATCCCCTGCATTTTCACCAGCCTACTTCCTGTCTGTAGCCTATCCCCTGCATTAGCACCTGCCCACTCCCTGTCTGGAGCCAATCACCTGCATTAGCACCTGCCCACTTCCTGTCTGTAGCCAATCACCTGCATTATCACCTGCCCACTTCCTGTCTGTAACCAATCCCCTGCTTTATCACCTGCCCACTTCCTGTCTGTAGCCTATCCCCTGCATTATCACCTGCCTACTTCCTGTCTTTAGCCAATCCCCTGCATTATCTCCTGCCCACTTCCTGTCTGTAGCCCATCACCTGCATTATCACCTGCCCACTTCCTGTCTGTAGCCTATCCCCTGCATTAGCACCTGCCCACTTCCTGTCTGTAGCCAATCACCTGTTTTATCACCTGCCCACTTCCTGTCTGTAGCCAATCACCTGAATTATCACCTGCCCACTTCCTGTCTATAGCCAATCCCCTGCATTATCACCTGCCCACTTCCTGTCTATAGCCAATCACCTGCATTATCACCTGCCCACTTCCTGTCTGTAGCCAATCCCCTGCATTATCACATGCGCACTTCCTGTCTGTAGCCAAACCCCTGCATTATCACCTGCCTACTTCCTGTCTATAGCCAGTCACCTGCATTATCACCTGCCTACTTCCTGTCTATAGCCAATCACCTGCATTATCACCTGCCTACTTCCTGTCTATATCCAATCCCCTGCATTATCACCTGCCCACTTCCTGTCTATAGCCAGTCCCCTGCATTATCACCTGCCCACTTCCTGTCTGTAGCCTATCCCCTGCATTATCACATGCCCACTTCCTGTCTGTAGCCAATCCCCTGCATTATCACCAACCCACTTGCTGTCTGTAGCCTATCCCCTGCATTATCACATGCCCACATCCTGTCTGTAGCCAATCCCCTGCATTATCACCTGCCCACTTCCTGTCTGTAGCCAATCCCCTGCATTATCACATGCCCACTTCCTGTCTGTAGCCAATCCCCTGCATTATCACCTGCCCACTTCCTGTCTGTAGCCAATCCCCTGCATTATCACCTGCCCACTTCCTGTCTGTAGCCAATCCCCTGCATTATCACCTGCCCACTTCCTGTCTGTAGCCAATCCCCTGCATTATCACATGCCCACTTCCTGTCTGTAGCCAATCCCCTGCATTATCACCTGCCCACTTCCTGTCTGTATTCAATCCCCTGCATTAGCTCACACCCACTTCCTGTCTGTAGCCTATCCCCTGCATTATCACCTGCCCTCTTGCTGTCAGTAGCCAATCACTTTTATTATCACCTGCCCACTTCCTGTCTATAGCCAATTACCTGCATTAGCACCTGCCCACTTCCTGTCTATAGCCAATTACCTGCATTAGCTCCTGCCCACTTCCAGTCTATAGCCAATCCCCTGCATTATCACCTGCCCACTTCCTGTCTATAGCCAATTACCTGCATTAGCACCTGCCCACTTCCTGTCTATAGCCAATTACCTGCATTAGCACCTGCCCACTTCCTGTATGTAGCCTATCCCCTGCATTATCACCTGCCCACTTCCTGTCTGTAGCCAATCCCCTGCATTATCACATGCCCACTTCCTGTCTGTAGCCAATCCCCTGCATTATCACCTGCCCACTTCCTGTCTGTAGCCAATCCCCTGCATTATCACCTGCCCACTTCCTGTCTGTAGCCAATCCCCTGCATTATCACCTGCCCACTTCCTGTCTGTAGCCAATCCCCTGCATTATCACATGCCCACTTCCTGTCTGTAGCCAATCCCCTGCATTATCACCTGCCCACTTCCTGTCTGTATTCAATCCCCTGCATTATCACCTGCCCACTTCCTGTCTGTAGCCAATCCCTGCATTAGCACCTGCCCACTTCCTGTCTGAAGCCAATCCCCTGCATTATCACATGCCCACTTCCTGTCTGTAGCCAATCACCTACATTATCACCGGCCTACTTCCTGTCTGTAGCCAATCCCCTGCATTATCACCTGCCCACTTCCTGTCTGTAGCCAATCACCTGCATTATTACCTGTCCACTTCCTGTCTGAAGCCAATCACCTGCATTATCACCTGCCCACTTCCTGTCTGTAGCCAATCACCTGCATTATCACCAGCCCACTTCCTGTCTGTCTCCAATCCCCTGCATTATCACCTGCCCACTTCCTGTCTGTAGCCAATCCCCTGCATTTTCACCTGCCTACTTCCTGTCTGTAGCCTATCCCCTGCATTAACACCTGCCCACTCCCTGTCTGGAGCCAATCACCTGCATTAGCACCTGCCCACTTCCTGTCTGTAGCCAATCACCTGCATTATCACCTGCCCACTTCCTGTCTGTAACCAATCCCCTGCTTTATCACCTGCCCACTTCCTGTCTGTAGCCTATCCCCTGCATTATCACCTGCCTACTTCCTGTCTTTAGCCAATCCCCTGCATTATCTCCTGCCCACTTCCTGTCTGTAGCCAATCACCTGCATTATCACCTGCCCACTTCCTGTCTGTAGCCTATCCCCTGCATTAGCACCTGCCCACTTCCTGTCTGTAGCCAATCACCTGTTTTATCACCTGCCCACTTCCTGTCTGTAGCCAATCACCTGAATTATCACCTGCCCACTTCCTGTCTATAGCCAATCCCCTGTATTATCACCTGCCCACTTCCTGTCTATAGCCAATCACCTGCATTATCACCTGCCCACTTCCTGTCTGTAGCCAATCCCCTGCATTATCACATGCGCACTTCCTGTCTGTAGCCAAACTCCTGCATTATCACCTGCCTACTTCCTGTCTATAGCCAGTCACCTGCATTATCACCTGCCTACTTCCTGTCTATAGCCAATCACCTGCATTATCACCTGCCTACTTCCTGTCTATATCCAATCCCCTGCATTATCACCTGCCCACTTCCTGTCTATAGCCAGTCCCCTGCATTATCACCTGCCCACTTCCTGTCTGTAGCCTATCCCCTGCATTATCACATGCCCACTTCCTGTCTGTAGCCAATCCCCTGCATTATCACCTGCCCACTTCCTGTCTGTAGCCAATCCCCTGCATTAGCACCTGCCCACTTCCTGTCTGTAGCCAATCCCCTGAATTAGCACCTGCCCACTTCCTGTCTGCAGCCAATCCCTTGCTTTATCACCTGCCCACTTCCTGTCTATAGCCAATCCCCTGCATTAGCACCTGCCCACTTCCTGTCTGTAGCCAATCACCTGCATTATCACCTGCCTACTTCCTGTCTGTCGCCAATCCCCTGCATTATCACCTGCCCACTACCTGTCTGTAGCCAATCCCCTGCATTAGCACCTGCCCACTTCCTGTCTATAACCAATCCCCTGCATTATCACCTGCCCACTTCCTGTATGTATCCAATCACCTGCATTAGCACTTGCCCACTTCCAGTCTATAACCAATCCCCTGCATTATCACCTGCCCACTTCCTGTCTGTAGCCAATCCCCTGCATTATCCCCTGCCCAATTCCTGTCTGTAGCCAATCCCCTGTATTATCACATGCCCACTTCCTGTCTGTAGCCAATCACCTGCATTATCACCTGCCCACTTCCTGTCTGTAGCCTATCCCCTGCATTATCACATGCCCACTTCCTGTCTGTAGCCAATCCCCTGCATTATCACCTGCCCACTTCCTGTCTGTTGCCAATCCCCTGCATTATCACCTGCCCACTTCCAGTCTGTAGCCAATCCCATGCATAATCACATGCCCACTTCCTGTCTGTAGCCAATCCCCTGCATTAGCTCATACCCACTTCCTGTCTGTAGCCAATCCCCTGCAATATCACCTGCCCACTTCCTGTCTGTAGCCAATACCCAGAATTATCACCTGCCCACTTCCGGTCTATAGCCAATCCCCTGCATTATCACCTGCCCACTTCCTGTCTATAGCCAATCACCTGCATTAGCACCTGCCCACTTCCTGTCTGTAGCCAATCACCTGCATTATCACCTGCCCACTTCCTGTCTGTAGCCAATCCCCTGCATTATCACCTGCCCACTTCCTGTCTGTAGCCAATCACCTGCATTATCACCTGCCCACTTCCTGTCTGTAGCCAATCCCCTGCATTATCACCTGCCTACTTCCTGTCTGTAGCCAATCCCCTGAATTATCACTTGCCCACTTCCTGTCTATAGCCAATCCCCTGCATTATCACCTGCCCACTTCCTGTCTATAGCCAATCACCTGCATTAGCACCTGCCCATATCCTGTCTGTAGCCAATCCCCTGCATTATCACCTGCTCACTTCCTGTCTGTAGCCAATCCCCTGCATTATTACCTGCCCACTTCCTGTCTGTAGCCAATCATCTGCATTATCACCTGCCCACTTCCTGTCTGTAGCCAATCCCCTGCATTATCACCTGCCCACTTCCTGTCTGTAGCCTATCCCCTGCAATATCACCTGCCCACTTCCTGTCTGTAGCCAATCCCCTGCATTATCACCTGCCCACTTCCTGTCTGTAGCCAATCCCCTGCATTATCACATGCCCACTTCCTGTCTGTAGCCTATCCCCTGCATTATCACCTGCCCACTTCCTGTCTGTAGCCAATGCCCTGCATTATCACATGCCCACTTCCTGAGTATAGCCAATCCCCTGCATTATCACCTGCCCACTTCTTGTCTGTTGCCTATCCCCTGCATTATCACCTGCCCACTTCATGTCTGTAGCCTATCCCCTGCATTATCACATGCCCACTTCCTGTCTGTAGCCAATCCCCTGCATTATCACATGCCCACTTCTTGTCTGTAGCCTATCCCATGCATTATCAACTGCCTACTTCCTGTCTGTAGCCTATCCCATGCATTATCACCTGCCTACTTTCTGTCTATAGCCAATCCCCTGCATTATCACATGCCCACTTCCTGTCTGTAGCCTATCCCCTGCATTATCACCTGCCCACTTCCTGTCTGTAGCCAAAGCCCTGCATTATCACATGCCCACTTCCTGAGTATAGCCAATCCCCTGCATTATCACCTGCCCACTTCTTGTCTGTTGCCTATCCCCTGCATTATCACCTGCCCACTTCATGTCTGTAGCCTATCCCCTGCATTATCACATGCCCACTTCCTGTCTGTAGCCAATCCCCTGCATTATCACATGCCCACTTCTTGTCTGTAGCCTATCCCATGCATTATCACCTGCCTACTTCCTGTCTGTAGCCTATCCCATGCATTATCACCTGCCTACTTTCTGTCTGTAGCCAATCCCCTGCATTATCACCTGCCTACTTCCTGTCTGTAGCCAATCCCCTGAATTATCACCTGCCCACTTCCTGTCTATAGCCAATCCCCTGCATTATCACCTGCCCACTTCCTGTCTATAGCCAATCCCCTGCATTATCACCTGTCCACTTCCTGTCTGTAGCCTATCCCCTGCATTATCACCTGCCTACTTCCTGTCTATAGCCAATCACCTGCATTATCACATGCCCACTTCCTGTCTGTAGCCAATCACCTGCATTATCACATGCCCACTTCCTGTCTGTAGCCAATCACCTGCATTATCACCTGCCCACTTCCTGTCTGTAGCCAATCCCCTGCATTATCACCTGCCCACTTCCTGTCTGTAGCCTATCCCCTGCATTATCACATGCCCACTTCCTCTCTGTAGCCAATCCCCTGCATTATCACCTGCCCACTTCCTGTCTAAAGCCAATTACCTGCATTAGCACCTGCCCACTTCCTGTCTATAGCCAATCCCCTGCATTATCACCTGCCCACTTCCTGTCTATAGCCAATCCACTGCATTATCACCTGCCCACTTCCTCTCTGTAGCCAATCCCCTGCATTATCACCTGCCCACTTCCCGTCTGTAGCCAATCCCCTGCATTATCAACTGCCCACTTCCTGTCTGTAGCCAATCCCCTGCATTATCACCTGCCCACTTGCTGTCTGTAGCCTATCCCCTGCATTATCACATGCCCACTTCCTGCCTGTAGCCAATCCCCTGCATTATCACCTGCCCACTTCCTGTCTGTAGCCAATCCCCTGCATTATCACATGCCCACTTCCTGTCTGTAGCCAATCCCCTGCATTATCACCTGCCCACTACCTGTCTGTAGCAAATCCCCTGCATTATCACATGCCCACTTCCTGTCTGTAGCCAATCCCCTGCATTATCACCTGCCCACTTCCTGTCTGTATTCAATCCCCTGCATTAGCTCACACCCACTTCCTGTCTGTAGCCTATCCCCTGCATTATCACCTGCCCTCTTGCTGTCCGTAGCCAATGACCTGCATTATCACCTGCCCACTTCCTGTCTATAGCCAATTACCTGCATTAGCACCTGCCCACTTCCTGTCTATAGCCAATTACCTGCATTAGCTCCTGCCCACTTCCAGTCTATAGCCAATCCCCTGCATTATCACCTGCCCACTTCCTGTCTATAGCCAATTACCTGCATTAGCACCTGCCCACTTCCTGTCTATAGCCAATTACCTGCATTAGCACCTGCCCACTTCCTGTATGTAGCCTATCCCCTGCATTATCACCTGCCCACTTCCTGTCTGTAGCCAATCCCCTGCATTATCACCTACCCACTTCCTGTCTGTAGCCAATCACCTGCATTATCACCTGCCCACTTCCTGTCTGTAGCCAATCCCTGCATTAGCACCTGCCCACTTCCTGTCTGAAGCCAATCCCCTGCATTATAACATGCCCACTTCCTGTCTGTAGCCAATCACCTACATTATCACCTGCCCACTTCCTGTCTGTAGCCAATCCCCTGCATTATCACCTGCCCACTTCCTGTCTGTAGCCAATCACCTGCATTATTACCTGTCCACTTCCTGTCTGAAGCCAATCACCTGCATTATCACCTTCCCACTTCCTGTCTGTAGCCAATCACCTGCATTATCACCAGCCCACTTCCTGTCTGTCGCCAATCCCCTGCATTTTCACCTGCCTACTTCCTGTCTGTAGCCTATCCCCTGCATTAGCACCTGCCCACTCCCTGTCTGTAGCCAATCACCTGCATTAGCACCTGCCCACTTCCTGTCTGTAGCCAATCACCTGCATTATCACCTGCCCACTTCCTGTCTGTAACCAATCCCCTGCTTTATCACCTGCCCACTTCCTGTCTGTAGCCTATCCCCTGCATTATCACCTGCCTACTTCCTGTCTATAGCCAATCCCCTGCATTATCACCTGCCCACTTCCTGTCTGTAGCCAATCACCTGCATTATCACCTGCCCACTTCCTGTCTGTAGCCTATCCCCTGCATGAGCACCTGCCCTCTCCCTGTCTGTAGCCAATCCCCTGCATTATCACCTGCCCACTTCCTGTCTGTTGCTATCCCCTGCATTAGCACCTGCCCACTTCCTGTCTGTAGCCAATCACCTGCATTATCACCTGCCCACTTCCTGTCTGTAGCCAATCACCTGCCCACTTCCTGTCTATAGCCAATCCCCTGCATTATCACCTGCCCACTTCCTGTCTATAGCCAATCACCTGCATTATCACCTGCCCACTTCCTGTCTGTAGCCAATCCCCTGCATTATCACATGCCCACTTCCTGTCTTTAGCCAAACCCCTGCATTATCACCTGCCTACTTCCTGTCTATAGCCAATCACCTGCATTATCACCTGCCTACTTCCTGTCTATAGCCAATCCCCTGCATTATCACCTGCCCACTTCCAGTCTATAGCCAATCCCCTGCATTATCACCTGCCCACTTCCTGTCTGTAGCCTATCCCCTGCATTATCACATGCCCACTTCCTGTCTGTAGCCAATCCCCTGCATTATCACCTGCCCACTTCCTGTCTGTAGCCAATCCCCTGAATTAGCACCTGCCCACTTCCTGTCTGTAGCCAATCCCGTGCTTTATCACCTGCCCACTTCCTGTCTGTAGCCTATCCCCTGCATTATCACATGCCCACTTCCTGTCTGTAGCCAATCCCCTGCATTAGCACCTGCCCACTTCCTGTCTGTAGACAATCACCTGCATTATCACCTGCCTACTTCCTGCCTATAGCAAATCACCTGCATTATCACCTGCCTACTACCTGTCTGTAGCCAATCACCTGCATTATCACCTGCCCACTCCCTGTCTGTAGCCAATCCCCTGCATTATCACCTGCCCACTTCCTGTCTGTAGCCAATCACCTGCATTAGCACCTGCCCACTTCCTGTCTATAACCAATCCCCTGCATTATCAACTGCCCACTTCCTGTCTGTAGCCAATCACCTGCATTATCACCTGCCCACTTCCTGTCTGAAGCCTATCCCCTGCTTTAGCACATGCCCACTTCCCGTCTATTGCCTATCACCTGCATTATCACCTGCCCACTTCCTGTCTGTAGCCAATCACCTGCCCACTTCCTGTCTGTAGCCAATCACCTGCATTGTCACATGCCCACTTCCTGTCTGTAGCCAATCCCCTGCATTATCACCTGCCCACTTCCTGTCTGTAGCCTATCCCCTGCATTATCACCTGCCTACTTCCTGTCTATAGCCAATCACCTGCAATATCACCTGCCCACTTCCTGTCTGTAGCCAATCCCCTGCATTATCACATGCCCACTTCCTGTCTGTAGCCTATCCCCTGCATTATCACCTGCCCACTTCCTGTCTGTAGCCAATCCCCCTGCATTATCACATGCCCACTTCCTGTCTATAGCCAATCCCCTGCATTATCACCTGCCCACTTCTTGTCTGTTGCCTATCCCCTGCATTATCACCTGCCCACTTCATGTCTGTAGCCTATCCCCTGCATTATCACATGCCCACTTCCTGTCTGTAGCCAATCCCCTGCATTATCACATGCCCACTTCTTGTCTGTAGCCTATCCCATGCATTATCACCTGCCTACTTCCTGTCTGTAGCCAATCCCCTGCATTATCACCTGCCTACTTCCTGTCTGTAGCCAATCCCCTGAATTATCACCTGCCCACTTCCTGTCTATAGCCAATCACCAGCATTATCACATGCCCACTTCCTGTCTGTAGCCAATCCCCTGCATTAGTACCTGCCCACTTCCAGTCTGTAGCCAATCACCTGCATTATCACCTGCCCACTTCCTGTCTATAGCCAATCCCCTGCATTATCACCTGCCCACTTCCTGTCTGTAGCCTATCCCCTGCATTATCACATGCCCACTTCCTGTCTGTAGCCAATCCCCTGCATTATCACCTGCCCACTTCCTGTCTATAGCCAATTACCTGCATTAGCACCTGCGCACTTCCTGTCTATAGCCAATTACCTGCATTAGCACCTGCCCACTTCCTGTCTATAGCCAATCCCGTGCATTATCACCTGCCCACTTCCTGTCTATAGCCAATCCCCTGCATTATCACCTGCCCACTTCCTGTCTGTAGCCAATCCCCTGCATTATTACCTGCCCACTTCCTGTCTGTAGCCAATCCCCTGCATTATCACCTGCCCACTTGCTGTCTGTAGCCAATCCCGTGCATTATCACATGCCCACTTCCTGTCTGTAGCCAATCCCCTGCATTATCACCTGCCCACTTCCTGTCTGTAGCCAATCCCCTGCATTATCACATGCCCACTTCCTGTCTAAAGCCAATCCCCTGCATTATCCCCTGCCCACTTCCTGTCTGTAGCCAATCCCCTGCATTATCACCTGCCCACTTCCTGTCTGTAGCCAATCCCCTGCATTATCACCTGCCCACTTCCAGTCTGTAGCCAATCCCCTGCATAATCACCTGCCCACTTCCTGTCTGTATTCAATCCCCTGCATTAGCTCACACCCACTTCCTGTCTGTAGCCTATCCCCTGCATTATCACCTGCCCACTTCTTGTCTGTTGCCTATCCCCTGCATTATCACCTGCCCACTTCATGTCTGTAGCCTATCCCCTGCATTATCACATGCCCACTTCCTGTCTGTAGCCAATCCCCTGCATTATCACATGCCCACTTCTTGTCTGTAGCCTATCCCATGCATTATCACCTGCCTACTTCCTGTCTGTAGCCAATCCCCTGCATTATCACCTGCCTACTTCCTGTCTGTAGCCAATCCCCTGAATTATCACCTGCCCACTTCCTGTCTATAGCCAATCACCTGCATTATCACATGCCCACTTCCTGTCTGTAGCCAATCCCCTGCATTAGTACCTGCCCACTTCCTGTCTATAGCCAATTACCTGCATTAGCACCTGCCCACTTCCTGTCTATAGCCAATACCGTGCATTATCACCTGCCCACTTCCTGTCTATAGCCAATCCCCTGCATTATCACCTGCCCTCTTCCTGTCTGTAGCCAATCCCCTGCATTATTACCTGCCCACTTCCTGTATGTAGCCAATCCCATGCATTATCACCTGCCCACTTGCTGTCTGTAGCCAATCCCCTGCATTATCACATGCCCACTTCCTGTCTGTAGCCAATCCCCTGCATTATCACCTGCCCACTTCCTGTCTGTAGCCAATCCCCTGCATTATCACATGCCCACTTCCTGTCTTTAGCCAATCCCCTGCATTATTACCTGCCCACTTCCTGTCTGTAGCCAATCCCCTGCATTATCACCTGCCCACTTCCTGTCTGTAGCCAATCCCCTGCATTATCACCTGCCCACTTCCAGTCTGTAGCCAATCCCCTGCATAATCACCTGCACACTTCCTGTCTGTATTCAATCCCCTGAATTAGCTCACACCCACTTCCTGTCTGTAGCCTATCCCCTGCATTATCACCTGCCCACTTGCTGTCTGTAGCCTATCCCCTGCATTATCACATGCCCACTTCCTGTCTGTAGCCAATCCCCTGCATTAGCACCTGCCCACTTCCTGTCTGTAGACAATCACCTGCATTATCACCTGCCTACTTCCTGCCTATAGCAAATCACCTGCATTATCACCTGCCTACTACCTGTCTGTAGCCAATCACCTGCATTATCACCTGCCCACTCCCTGTCTGTAGCCAATCCCCTGCATTATCACCTGCCCACTTCCTGTCTGTAGCCAATCACCTGCATTAGCACCTGCCCACTTCCTGTCTATAACCAATCCCCTGCATTATCAACTGCCCACTTCCTGTCTGTAGCCAATCACCTGCATTATCACCTGCCCACTTCCTGTCTGAAGCCTATCCCCTGCTTTAGCACATGCCCACTTCCCGTCTATTGCCTATCACCTGCATTATCACCTGCCCACTTCCTGTCTGTAGCCAATCACCTGCCCACTTCCTGTCTGTAGCCAATCACCTGCATTGTCACATGCCCACTTCCTGTCTGTAGCCAATCCCCTGCATTATCACCTGCCCACTTCCTGTCTGTAGCCTATCCCCTGCATTATCACCTGCCTACTTCCTGTCTATAGCCAATCACCTGCAATATCACCTGCCCACTTCCTGTCTGTAGCCAATCCCCTGCATTATCACATGCCCACTTCCTGTCTGTAGCCTATCCCCTGCATTATCACCTGCCCACTTCCTGTCTGTAGCCAATCCCCCTGCATTATCACATGCCCACTTCCTGTCTATAGCCAATCCCCTGCATTATCACCTGCCCACTTCTTGTCTGTTGCCTATCCCCTGCATTATCACCTGCCCACTTCATGTCTGTAGCCTATCCCCTGCATTATCACATGCCCACTTCCTGTCTGTAGCCAATCCCCTGCATTATCACATGCCCACTTCTTGTCTGTAGCCTATCCCATGCATTATCACCTGCCTACTTCCTGTCTGTAGCCAATCCCCTGCATTATCACCTGCCTACTTCCTGTCTGTAGCCAATCCCCTGAATTATCACCTGCCCACTTCCTGTCTATAGCCAATCACCAGCATTATCACATGCCCACTTCCTGTCTGTAGCCAATCCCCTGCATTAGTACCTGCCCACTTCCAGTCTGTAGCCAATCACCTGCATTATCACCTGCCCACTTCCTGTCTATAGCCAATCCCCTGCATTATCACCTGCCCACTTCCTGTCTGTAGCCTATCCCCTGCATTATCACATGCCCACTTCCTGTCTGTAGCCAATCCCCTGCATTATCACCTGCCCACTTCCTGTCTATAGCCAATTACCTGCATTAGCACCTGCGCACTTCCTGTCTATAGCCAATTACCTGCATTAGCACCTGCCCACTTCCTGTCTATAGCCAATCCCGTGCATTATCACCTGCCCACTTCCTGTCTATAGCCAATCCCCTGCATTATCACCTGCCCACTTCCTGTCTGTAGCCAATCCCCTGCATTATTACCTGCCCACTTCCTGTCTGTAGCCAATCCCCTGCATTATCACCTGCCCACTTGCTGTCTGTAGCCAATCCCGTGCATTATCACATGCCCACTTCCTGTCTGTAGCCAATCCCCTGCATTATCACCTGCCCACTTCCTGTCTGTAGCCAATCCCCTGCATTATCACATGCCCACTTCCTGTCTAAAGCCAATCCCCTGCATTATCCCCTGCCCACTTCCTGTCTGTAGCCAATCCCCTGCATTATCACCTGCCCACTTCCTGTCTGTAGCCAATCCCCTGCATTATCACCTGCCCACTTCCAGTCTGTAGCCAATCCCCTGCATAATCACCTGCCCACTTCCTGTCTGTATTCAATCCCCTGCATTAGCTCACACCCACTTCCTGTCTGTAGCCTATCCCCTGCATTATCACCTGCCCACTTCTTGTCTGTTGCCTATCCCCTGCATTATCACCTGCCCACTTCATGTCTGTAGCCTATCCCCTGCATTATCACATGCCCACTTCCTGTCTGTAGCCAATCCCCTGCATTATCACATGCCCACTTCTTGTCTGTAGCCTATCCCATGCATTATCACCTGCCTACTTCCTGTCTGTAGCCAATCCCCTGCATTATCACCTGCCTACTTCCTGTCTGTAGCCAATCCCCTGAATTATCACCTGCCCACTTCCTGTCTATAGCCAATCACCTGCATTATCACATGCCCACTTCCTGTCTGTAGCCAATCCCCTGCATTAGTACCTGCCCACTTCCTGTCTGTAGCCAATCACCTGCATTATCACCTGCCCACTTCCTGTCTATAGCCAATCCCCTGCATTATCACCTGCCCACTTCCTGTCTGTAGCCTATCCCCTGCATTATCACATGCCCACTTCCTGTCTGTAGCCAATCCCCTGCATTATCACCTGCCCACTTCCTGTCTATAGCCAATTACCTGCATTAGCACCTGCGCACTTCCTGTCTATAGCCAATTACCTGCATTAGCACCTGCCCACTTCCTGTCTATAGCCAATACCGTGCATTATCACCTGCCCACTTCCTGTCTATAGCCAATCCCCTGCATTATCACCTGCCCTCTTCCTGTCTGTAGCCAATCCCCTGCATTATTACCTGCCCACTTCCTGTATGTAGCCAATCCCATGCATTATCACCTGCCCACTTGCTGTCTGTAGCCAATCCCCTGCATTATCACATGCCCACTTCCTGTCTGTAGCCAATCCCCTGCATTATCACCTGCCCACTTCCTGTCTGTAGCCAATCCCCTGCATTATCACATGCCCACTTCCTGTCTTTAGCCAATCCCCTGCATTATTACCTGCCCACTTCCTGTCTGTAGCCAATCCCCTGCATTATCACCTGCCCACTTCCTGTCTGTAGCCAATCCCCTGCATTATCACCTGCCCACTTCCAGTCTGTAGCCAATCCCCTGCATAATCACCTGCACACTTCCTGTCTGTATTCAATCCCCTGAATTAGCTCACACCCACTTCCTGTCTGTAGCCTATCCCCTGCATTATCACCTGCCCACTTGCTGTCTGTAGCCAATCACCTGCATTATCACCTGCCTACTTCCTGTCTGTAGCCAATCCCCTGCATTAGCACCTGCCCACTTCCTGTCTGTAGCCAATCCCCTGAATTAGCTTCTGCCTACTTCCTGTCTATAGCCTATCACCTGCCCACTTCCTGTCTGTAGCCAATCCCCTGCATTATCACCATCCCACTTCCTGTCTGTAGCCAATCACCTGCATTATCACCTGTCCACTTCCTGTCTGTAGCCAATCACATGCATTATCACCTGCCCACTTCCAGTCTGTAGCCAATCACCTGCATTATCACCTGCCCACTTCCTGTCTGTCGCCAATCCCCTGCATTATCACCTGCCCACTTCCTGTCTGTAGCCAATCCCCTGCATTATCACCTGCCTACTTCCTGTCTGTAGCCTATCCCCTGCATTAGCACCTGCCCACTCCCTGTCTGTAGCCAATCACCTGCATTAGCACCTGCCCACTTCCTGTCTGTAGCCAATCACCTGCATTATCACCTGCCCACTTCCTGTCTGTAGCCAATCCCCTGCATTATCACCTGCCCACTTCCTGTCTGTAGCCTATCCCCTGCATTATCACCTGCCTACTTCCTGTCTATAGCCAATCACCTGCATTATCACCTGCCCACTTCCTGTCTGTAGCCAATCCCCTGCATTATCACCTTCCCACTTCCTGTCTGTAGCCTATCCCCTGCATTAGCACCTGCCCACTCCCTGTCTGTAGCCAATCCCCTGCATTATCACCTGCCCACTTCCTGTCTGTAGCCTATCCCCTGCATTAGCACCTGCCCACTTTCTGTCTGTAGCCAATCCCCTGCATTAGTACCTGCCCACTTCCTGTCTGTAGCCAATCACCTGCATTATCACCTGCCCACTTCCTATCTGTAGCCTATCCCCTGCATTATCACCAGCCTACTTCCTGTCTATAGCCAATCACCTGCATTATCACATGCCCACTTCCTGTCTGTAGCCTATCCCCTGCATTATCACCTGCCCACTTCCTGTCTGTAGCCTATCCGCTGCATTAGCACCTGCCCACTTCCTGTCTGTAGCCTATCCCCTGCATTAGCACCTGCCCACTTCCTGTCTGTAGCCAATCCCCTGCAATATCACCTGCCCACTTCCTGTCTGTAGCCAATCACCTGCATTATCACCTGCCCACTTCCTGTCTGTAGCCTATCCCCTGCATTAGCACCTGCCCACTTCCTGTCTGTAGCCTATCCCCTGCATTAGCACCTGCCCACTGCCTGTCTGTAGCCAATCCCCTGCATTATCACCTGCCCACTCCCTGTCTGTAGCCAATCCCCTGCATTATCACCTGCCCACTCCCTGTCTGTAGCCAATCACCTGCATTATCACCTGCCCACTTCCTGTCTGTAGACAATCACCTGCATTATCACCTGCCTACTTCCTGCCTATAGCAAATCACCTGCATTATCACCTGCCTACTACCTGTCTGTAGCCAATCACCTGCATTATCACCTGCCCACTCCCTGTCTGTAGCCAATCCCCTGCATTATCACCTGCCCACTTCCTGTCTGTAGCCAATCACCTGCATTAGCACCTGCCCACTTCCTGTCTATAACCAATCCCCTGCATTATCAACTGCCCACTTCCTGTCTGTAGCCAATCACCTGCATTATCACCTGCCCACTTCCTGTCTGAAGCCTATCCCCTGCTTTAGCACATGCCCACTTCCCATCTATAGCCTATCACCTGCATTATCACCTGCCCACTTCCTGTCTGTAGCCAATCACCTGCCCACTTCCTGTCTGTAGCCAATCACCTGCATTGTCACATGCCCACTTCCTGTCTGTAGCCAATCCCCTGCATTATCACCTGCCCACTTCCTGTCTGTAGCCTATCCCCTGCATTATCACCTGCCTACTTCCTGTCTATAGCCAATCACCTGCAATATCACCTGCCCACTTCCTGTCTGTAGCCAATCACCTGCATTATCACCTGCCCACTTCCTGTCTGTAGACAATCACCTGCATTATCACCTGCCTACTTCCTGCCTATAGCAAATCACCTGCATTATCACCTGCCTACTACCTGTCTGTAGCCAATCACCTGCATTATCACCTGCCCACTCCCTGTCTGTAGCCAATCCCCTGCATTATCACCTGCCCACTTCCTGTCTGTAGCCAATCACCTGCATTAGCACCTGCCCACTTCCTGTCTATAACCAATCCCCTGCATTATCAACTGCCCACTTCCTGTCTGTAGCCAATCACCTGCATTATCACCTGCCCACTTCCTGTCTGAAGCCTATCCCCTGCTTTAGCACATGCCCACTTCCCATCTATAGCCTATCACCTGCATTATCACCTGCCCACTTCCTGTCTGTAGCCAATCACCTGCCCACTTCCTGTCTGTAGCCAATCACCTGCATTGTCACATGCCCACTTCCTGTCTGTAGCCAATCCCCTGCATTATCACCTGCCCACTTCCTGTCTGTAGCCTATCCCCTGCATTATCACCTGCCTACTTCCTGTCTATAGCCAATCACCTGCAATATCACCTGCCCACTTCCTGTCTGTAGCCAATCCCCTGCATTATCACATGCCCACTTCCTGTCTGTAGCCTATCCCCTGCATTATCACCTGCCCACTTCCTGTCTGTAGCCAATCCCCTGCATTATCACATGCCCACTTCCTGTCTATAGCCAATCCCCTGCATTATCACCTGCCCACTTCTTGTCTGTTGCCTATCCCCTGCATTATCACCTGCCCACTTCATGTCTGTAGCCTATCCCCTGCATTATCACATGCCCACTTCCTGTCTGTAGCCAATCCCCTGCATTATCACATGCCCACTTCTTGTCTGTAGCCTATCCCATGCATTATCACCTGCCTACTTCCTGTCTGTAGCCAATCCCCTGCATTATCACCTGCCTACTTCCTGTCTGTAGCCAATCCCCTGAATTATCACCTGCCCACTTCCTTTCTATAGCCAATCACCTGCATTATCACATGCCCACTTCCTGTCTGTAGCCAATCCCCTGCATTAGTACCTGCCCACTTCCTGTCTGTAGCCAATCACCTGCATTATCACCTGCCCACTTCCTGTCTATAGCCAATCCCCTGCATTATCACCTGCCCACTTCCTGTCTGTAGCCTATCCCCTGCATTATCACATGCCCACTTCCTGTCTGTAGCCAATCCCCTGCATTATCACTTGCCCACTTCCTGTCTATAGCCAATTACCTGCATTAGCACCTGCGCACTTCCTGTCTATAGCCAATTACCTGCATTAGCACCTGCCCACTTCCTGTCTATAGCCAATCCCGTGCATTATCACCTGCCCACTTCCTGTCTATAGCCAATCCCCTGCATTATCACCTGCCCACTTCCTGTCTGTAGCCAATCCCCTGCATTATTACCTGCCCACTTCCTGTCTGTAGCCAATCCCCTGCATTATCACCTGCCCACTTGCTGTCTGTAGCCAATCCCCTGCATTATCACATGCCCACTTCCTGTCTGTAGCCAATCCCCTGCATTATCACCTGCCCACTTCCTGTCTGTAGCCAATCCCCTGCATTATCACATGCCCACTTCCTGTCTTTAGCCAATCCCCTGCATTATCCCCTGCCCACTTCCTGTCTGTAGCCAATCCCCTGCATTATCACCTGCCCACTTCCTGTCTGTAGCCAATCCTCTGCATTATCACCTGCTAACTTCCAGTCTGTAGCCAATCCCCTGCATAATCACCTGCCCACTTCCTGTCTGTATTCAATCCCCTGCATTAGCTCACACCCACTTCCTGTCTGTAGCCTATCCCCTGCATTATCACCTGCCCACTTGCTGTCTGTAGCCAATCCCCTGCATTATCACCTGCCTACTTCCTGTCTGTAGCCAATCCCCTGCATTAGCACCTGCCCACTTCCTGTCTGTAGCCAATCCCCTGCATTAGCTTCTGCCTACTTCCTGTCTATAGCCTATCACCTGCCCACTTCCTGTCTGTAGCCAATCCCCTGCATTATCACCATCCCACTTCCTGTCTGTAGCCAATCACCTGCATTATTACCTGTCCACTTCCTGTCTGTAGCCAATCACCTGCATTATCACCTGCCCACTTCCTGTCTGTAGCCAATCACCTGCATTATCACCTGCCCACTTCCTGTCTGTCGCCAATCCCCTGCATTATCACCTGCCCACTTCCTGTCTGTAGCCAATCCCCTGCATTATCACCTGCCTACTTCCTGTCTGTAGCCAATCCCCTGCATTATCACCTGCCCACTTCCTGTCTGTAGCCTATCCCCTGCATTATCACCTGCCTACTTCCTGTCTATAGCCAATCACCTGCATTATCACCTGCCCACTTCCTGTCTGTAGCCAATCACCTGCATTATCACCTGCCCACTTCCTGTCTGTAGCCTATCCCCTGCATTAGCACCTGCCCACTCCCTGTCTGTAGCCAATCCCCTGCATTATCACCTGCCCACTTCCTGTCTATAGCCTATCCCCTGCATTAGCACCTGCCCACTTTCTGTCTGTAGCCAATCCCCTGCATTAGCACCTGCCCACTTCCTGTCTGTAGCCAATCACCTGCATTATCACCTGCCCACTTCCTATCTGTAGCCTATCCCCTGCATTATCACCTGCCTACTTCCAGTCTATAGCCAATCACCTGCATTATCTCATGCCCACTTCCTGTCTGTAGCCTATCCCCTGCATTATCACCTGCCCACTTCCTGTCTGTAGCCTATCCGCTGCATTAGCACCTGCCCACTTCCTGTCTGTAGCCTATCCCCTGCATTAGCACCTGCCCACTTCCTGTCTGTAGCCAATCCCCTGCAATATCACCTGCCCACTTCCTGTCTGTAGCCAATCACCTGCATTATCACCTGCCCACTTCCTGTCTGTAGCCTATCCCCTGCATTAGCACCTGCCCACTTCCTGTCTGTAGCCTATCCCCTGCATTAGCACCTGCCCACTGCCTGTCTGTAGCCAATCCCCTGCATTATCACCTACCCACTCCCTGTCTGTAGCCAATCCCCTGCATTATCACCTGCCCACTCCCTGTCTGTAGCCAATCACCTGCATTATCACCTGCCCACTTCCTGTCTGTAGCCAATCACCTGCATTATCACCTGCCTACTTCCTGCCTATAGCAAATCACCTGCATTATCACCTGCCTACTACCTGTCTGTAGCCAATCACCTGCATTATCACCTGCCCACTCCCTGTCTGTAGCCAATCCCCTGCATTATCACCTGCCCACTTCCTGTCTGTAGCCAATCACCTGCATTAGCACCTGCCCACTTCCTGTGTATAACCAATCCCCTGCATTATCAACTGCCCACTTCCTGTCTGTAGCCAATCACCTGCATTATCACCTGCCCACTTCCTGTCTGTAGCCAATCACCTGCATTGTCACATGCCCACTTCCTGTCTGTAGCCAATCCCCTGCATTATCACCTGCCCACTTCCTGTCTGTAGCCTATCCCCTGCATTATCACCTGCCTACTTCCTGTCTATAGCCAATCACCTGCATTATCACCTGCCCACTTCCTGTCTGTAGCCAATCACCTGCATTATCACCTGCCCACTTCCTGTCTGTAGCCAATCACCTGCATTATCACCTGCCTACTTCCTGTCTATAGCCAATCACCTGCATTAGCACCTGCCTACTTCCTGACTGTAGCCAATCACCTGCATTATCACCTGCCCACTCCCTGTCTGTAGCCAATCCCCTGCATTATCACCTGCCCACTTCCTGTCTGTAGCCAATCACCTGCATTAGCACCTGCCCACTTCCTGTCTATAACCAATCCCCTGCATTATCACCTGCCCACTTCCTGTCTGTAGCCAATTCCCTGCATCCTGGAGATTCATACATAATAACAGAAAGTTTATTTTTTATTAATTTATTGTCTCTCCCTCCCACTTACCGAAAAACGCAATATAGCAACGCCAACTGTGATAATCAGGGCATTTTCTGGGGATCGGGGAAAACTGTTTTTATTAGTTACATTTTCTTTTTTTCTTTTACTTAATAGAAAAAAATTTAGACCCTGAGTTTCAAGTTTCTTAAATTTTTGAGCCTAAATCAGAGTCACCTGCTAAACGCACACAATGCCGATACACACACAATGCACACAATGCCGATACACACACAATGCACACAATGCCGATACACACACAATGCCGATACACACACAATGCACACAATGCCGATACACACACAATGCCGATACACACACAATGCACACAATGCCGATACACACACAATGCCGATACACACACAATGCACACAATGCACACAATGCCGATACACACACAATGCCGATACACACACAATGCACACAATGCCGATACACACACAATGCCGATACACACACAATGCACACAATGCTGATACACACACAATGCCGATACACACACAATGCACACAATGCCGATACACACGCAATGCCGATACACACAATGCCGATACACACACAATGCACACAATGCCGATACACACACAATGCCGATACACACACAATGCACACAATGCCGATACACACACAATGCCGATACACACACAATGCACACAATGCCGTTACACACACAATGCCGATACACACACAATGCACACAATGCCGATACACACACAATGCCGATACACACACAATGTACACAATGCCGCTACACACACAATGCATACAATGCCGCTACACCCAATGCCGATACGCACACAATGACGATACGCACACAATGCACACAATGCCGATACACACACAATGCCGATACACACACAATGCCGATACACACACAATGCACACAATGCCGATACACACAATGCCGATAAACACACAATGCCGATACACACACAATGCTGATACACACACAATGCACACAATGCCGATACACACAGAATGCATACAATGCCGATACACACACAATGCCGATACACACACAATGCCGATACGCACACAATGCCAATACACACACAATGCCGATACACACACAATGCACACAATGCCGATACACACACAATGCCGATACACACAATGTACACAATGCCACTACACACACAATGCACACAATGCCGCTACACACAATGCCGATACACACACAATGCACACAATGCCGATACACACACAATGCCGATACACACACAATGCACACAATGCCGATACACACAATGCACACAATGCCGATACACACAATGCCGATACACACACAATGCACACAATGCCGATACACACACAATGCCGATACACACACAATGCACACAATGCCAATACACACAATGCCGATACACACACAATGTTGATACACACACAATGCACACAATGCCGATACACACAATGCCGATACACACACAATGCCGATACACACAATGCCGATACACACACAATGCACACAATGCCGATACACACAATGCCAATAAGCACACAATGCCGATACGCACACAATGCCGATACACACACAATGCACACAATACCGATACACACAATGCCGATACACACACAATGCACACAATGCCGATACACACACAATGCCGATGCACACACAATGCAGACAATGCCAATACACACACAATGCCGATACACACACAATGCACACAATGCCGATACACACACAATGCCGATACACACACAATGTACACAATGCCGCTACACACACAATGCCGATACACACAATGCCGATACACACACAATGCCGATACACACACAATGCACACAATGCCGATACACACAATGCCGATACACACACAATGCCGATACACACACAATGCACACAATGCCGATACACACAATGCAGATACACACACAATGCCGATACACACACAATGCACACAATGCCGATACACACACAATGCACACAATGCCGATACACACAATGCCGATACACACACAATGCACACAATGCCGATACACACAATGCCGATACACACACAATGCACACAATGCCGATACACACACAATGCCGATACACACACAATGCACACAATGCCGATACACACACAATGCCGATACACACACAATGCCGATACACACACAATGTACACAATGCCGCTACACACACAATGCACACAATGCCGATACACACACAATGCACACAATGCCGATACACACAATGCCGATACACACACAATGCACACAATGCCGATACACACAATGCCGATACACACACAATGCACACAATGCCGATACACACACAATGCCGATACACACACAATGCACACAATGCCGATACACACAATGCCGATACACACACAATGCCGATACACACACAATGCACACAATGCCGATACACACACAATGCCGATACACACACAATGCACACAATGCCGATACACACAATGCACACAATGCCGATACACACACAATGCCGATACACACACAATGCACACAATGCCGATACACACAATGCACACAATGCCGATGCACACAATGCCAATACACACACAATGCACACAATGCCGATACACACAATGCCGATACACACACAATGCCGATACACACACAATGCACACAATGCCAATACACACACAATGCACACAATGCCGATACACACAATGCCGATACACACACAATGCTGATACACACACAATGCACACAATGCCGATACACACAATGCCGATACACACACAATGCCGATATACACACAATGCACGCAATGCCGATACACACACAATGCACACAATGCCGATACACACAATGCTGATACGCACAGAATGCCGATACGCACACAATGCACACAATGCCGATACACACACAATGCACTCAATGCCGATACACACAATGCCGATACGCACACAATGCCGATACACACACAATGCCGATACACACACAATGCACACAATGCCAATACACACACAATGCCGATACACACACAATGCACACAATGCCGATACACACACAATGCCGATACACACACAATGCCGATACACACACAATGTACACAATGCCGCTACACACAAAATGCACACAATGCCGCTACACACAATGCCGATACACACAATGCCGATACACACACAATGCCGATACACACACAATGCCGATACACACAATGCCGATACACACACAATGCACACAATGCCGATACACACACAATGCCGATACACACACAATGCCGATACACACACAATGCACACAATGCCGATACACACACAATGCACACAATGCCGATACACACAATGCTGATACACACACAATGCAGATACACACACAATGCACACAATGCTGCTACACACACAATGCACACAATGCCGCTACACACAATGCCGATACACACACAATGCCGATACACACACAATGCTGATACACACACAATGCACACAATGCCGCTACACACAATGCACACAATGCCGATACACACACAATGCACACAATGCCGATACACACAATGCCGATACACACACAATGCCGATACACACACAATGCACACAATGCCGATACACACACAATGCACACAATGCCGATACACACAATGCCGATACACACACAATGGCGATACACACACAATGCACACAATGCCGATACACACAATGCCGCTACACACAATGCCGATACACACACAATGCACACAATGCCGATACACACACAATGCACACAATGCCGATACACACAATGCCGATACACACACAATGCACACAATGCCGATACACACACAATGTACACAATGCCGATACTCACCCAACAAAGATACACACACAATGCCGATACACACACAATGCCGATACACACACAATACCAATACACACAATACACACAATGCAGATACACACAATGCCGATACACACAATGCACACAATGCCGATACACGCACAATGCCGATACACACACAATGCCGATACTCACCCAACAAAGATACACACACAATGCCGATACACACACAATGCCGATACACACACAATGCACACAATGCCGATACACACAATACTCACAATACCGATACGCACAATACACACAATGGCGATACGCACTATGCGAATACGCACAATACACACAATGGCGATACGCACAATGGCGATACACACACGGCTGGCTGATGCTCTAAGCACAGTCCATGCATCCTGATGTTATTGCACACAGACACAGAATGAATTTGGATAGAGGGAGTTTGGATGTCAGTGGGCATTGCTGGGAGGTAACAGGGGGGGGGGATGGCCAGGCAGCCGTGGGGATGTCGCTGACAGTAACTGTGTATAAAGATGGATTACGGCTCACACAGGAGGCTCTTTGGTTGGCATAGTGGCAATGATGGTCCAACAATGCACCAAGACGGACTGCGCCACCAGAGGAAGCTGCAAGTGGGCGTCTTACAGACATTGGCTGCGGCATTAGCAGAAAGACACAGACATGGCCACATCTTCATGTTTCATTTACAGTATCACTTTATGTATGTAGCAATAATAATTATATATCCGGGATATGTGAGATCTCAGCCGGTGTGAGAACAGGAACTATGGAGAAAACGGGATCCCTGACTTATGCTAGGCATACACTGCGCAATAATTGGGTCAATCAGCCAATTCCCAGACTACTGCACAGTATGTACACAGCACACAGGGTCAATGCTCATCAGAGCTGCTGTATGACATTCATCAGTCCCAATGAGCCCAAATCATGCCGGAAATGTACATGATTGGGTCAACGTACAGCGCCAAGAGATTTACATCATTTTATATTTACGTAAATCTGTGTTTTCATCTGCGCAGGAGCCGCATCGCTCATGTACCCATCTGTCAATCACAGTGGCCCAAACGTCACAGCATGATTGACAGATAATTATCAATGGAGATGGGGAGCATTGCAGAAATGGCCTCATTTTTAGGACGTGAGTTGAAGCGTCCTTGGATGCAGCTTCATTGACCCCAGCAGCATGATTTTGCCGGACATCCTCAGTAACCTCAGGGTAACTCAGATGTCTGATCATCATGAGGTTTATCTGTTGGCCATATCTTCTGACACAGCAGCAGATCAGAGAAGCTGGCAAAAGTGACTTTAAGATGCCTCCTGCAGGTTTTGAATATTTCAGCACAGCTGGTACAAAGACACAGCAGCTGTACTGTTCCATATAACTCTGAATTGGGCTCATAGTGCATTTATAAACCTCATCTCAATAATCCTTTGAGAATTTTATCATTCACATATGATCCTTACTTAAGTAGTTTGTACACTGGATATCAGATGTTCTCTAGATGATTTCAGCTCTCAGAAAAATAATTGTGGATTTTTCCTCTAATCTGTCGAGTATGTACCTAGCTTTAGGTTAGGGTTTGTAGTAGAGGGGAGGCAGATGTAGAACATTTGTAGAGGAAGATGATCTGAGCAGCAGCAATGAGGACAGATTGGAGTGGAGAGAGGTGGGAGACAGGGAGGCCAGCTAGGAGGAGGTTACAGTAGTCCAATCTGGAGATGACCAGTGAGTGTATCAGGGTTTTAGTAGCATCCAGAGTGAGAAACGGTCTGATCCTGGAAATATTTTTTGAGGGAAGCATCAGGACTGTAAAAGGTGCTGAATGTGTGGTAAGAAGGAGAGAGAGGAGCCCAGGACAACTCCAAGACAGCACTTTTGGGGGCTAGACGAGATAATTGTGTCGTCAATAGATAATTTTGCCCGCGCTGCTCCCCACCTTTGGAACTCTCTCCCGCTTCCCATCAGACTCTCCACCTCTCTACAATCCTTCAAACGGGCTCTCAAGACCCCCTATTTCATCAAAGCCTTCCAGCTCTCATCTTAACTTGCTGCTACATACTCCCTGCCTACCCCATCTGTTTCACACCTGTCTGTCTGACCCTCCCCCTTAGAATGTAAGCTCCTATGAGCAGGGCCCTCTACCCTCTTGTGCTTCTCCTTACTCTACCTTCATCTACTTCTTACTCTCTACCAGGGCACGTAACAGTTGATTGCTTTGCATTGTTGCTTATCTGGGTGTTATGGTCGTGAATGTAGCAATGTATATTATCCATGTCCTGTAATGTATTGTATTGTATTGTACTGTACTGTAAGTCACTGTAAATCAATCTATTTGTTTATGTACTTAGTAAGGTGCTGCGGAAAACTTGTGGCGCCATATAAATAAATGATAATAATAATAATTAAATTGTGAGAAATTAGGCTATGAAGGGGGGGAGGGTGGGAAGATGATCAGCTCAGTCTTAGACATATTAAGTGTAAGAAATTGCTGGGAAAACCAGGAACAGATATCAGAGATACAGATAGAGATACAGGTGAGGAGAGAGGGAGAGATGTCAGGGGTGGAAAGGTAGATCTGAGTATCATCAGCATAGAGATGATAATGGAGGTCAAAAGAGCTGATGAGCTCACCTAAAGAAGATGTATACAGGGAGAATAGTAGAGGATCAAGAATAAAACCTTGGGGGACACCTACCATGGAAATGGAGGAGGGAGGAATCATGAGAGGAGACAGAGTAGAATCTGTCAGAGAGGTAGGAGGACAGCCAGGAGAGGGCAGTATTACATAGACCAAGGGAGTAAAGGGTTTTCATGAAGAGAGGGTGGTCCATAGTGCACAAGTATAAGAGAAGTTGAGGAGACTGAGCAGAGAGTAGTGTCTCTTGAATTTGTCAGCAAGGAGGTCATTGCTGACTTTCATGAGGACAGGTTCAGTGGAGTGGAAAGGATGGAAGGCAGGGTGTAATGAGGTAATTAAGGAGTGGGAGGAAAGAGAGATGGTAAGCCAGTTGTAAACAATATGCTCAAGTAGTTTGGAGAGAAATTGGTCAGTAGTTAGAGAGACTGTTAGGATCAGGGAAAGGGTTTATTTTAGAATAAGGAGTCAAGGGAATGCTTGAAAACAGACTGGACAGTGCTTGATGAAATGGAGAGATTGAGAAGGTGGGCAAGATAAGAACAGGCAGAATGAAAGAGGTAGCGGAGGAGGCAGGAGGGGAAAGTTATCAGAGGAGGTAAGAGGTAGACAGCCATGGCTTCTTCTCGAGATACAGGGGAGAAAGATATCAGAGTTGGTAAAATGGATTGGAAGAAGGTTTAAGAAAGGAAGCGGTAAAGTGTTGAGGTCTGGTGAGATTTGATGTCCTGATGTATGGAGTAACTTTTAGATGTAAAGTAGGTGGCAAAGTCAAGGGCATAGAGTGTCGAGGGGAGGTGAGGAGGGGGCTGAAAGTGGCAAAGAGAGGCCAAGGGTTTGAGTACTGGGAAGATATGAGGTTCTTGAAATATGACTGTTTAGAGGGGTAAAGGGCAGCACTGTAGGATGAGAGCATAAATTTGATATGGTGGAAGACTGCCTTAGAATGTTATTCCCTTCACTGTTCCTCAGTAGTTTGTTAACACTTTGCAGATATCTTGTGCATTTGGAATGCCAGGGTTGAGGTGTGGATCTACGCAGGTGACTAGGGATTGCCAGAGCAAGATTCAAGAGCAGAAAAAAGGAAGACATGGTGTAGGGAAGTGGTGTTAGGATCTGAGTGTGTTGTGGTCCCGGGGTGGTAATAGGAGCAGCCACTTGAACAGATTTAAATTGAAAAGTGGGTTTTTAATGGGTGAATTTGCAGACATGTACACGGATAATAAAATAAAGTCCAGAATATTAAGAAGATGGTGATGATTAGAAACTGTAGTGAAGTAATAATAAACAGTGTCCGGTTAGTGGCAGAGCTAATAAAAAGATATTTGTAATCCAAAAGGGTTACTGCAAGGCTGCAGACAGGAAAACAGTTACTTGATTGATGCTGGTGAGGTGATATCCAGAGAGGTATGGAGTAATTGGAGTAGCAGCAGCTGATGAATTGAACTGAGATGGCTCAGTGTAGAAAACAAAGAGCTAGGTGAATGGAGGCAGTGTAGGTTCAGGGTTAATAGTACACATAGGTCCTTTTGCAGAGAAAGGGTAAGTAGAAGGTGCAGTATGGTTCCAGCAGGAGACTGGGAGCAGGCAGAGCGGTGAAGGCTACTTGGAAGCTGGGATCCAGCAAGAGCACAGGTGAGCACTCAAACAGACAGGTTTACTGGAGCACAGGAACTCTCTCATAGCATACGCTGTGAAACACGTTGCACTGGCAACTATGGGAAGCTCTGAACTCCCTTAAGTACCCAGTGCAGAATCGTGATAGGTCAGAGAGAGCTTGTGACATGCCAGGACTGGAGCAGCTAAGTCACATGACCAGAGGCAAGATGGCGGTGCCCATACCAGAGTGGAATGGAAACACCACCAGGCCTACCCCGGCCAGAATAACACAGTGCCAGTGGAACACTTTGCAAAGCCAATGCACGCCGCCAGACAGCAGCCCTTCCACCGGAAGGACCACGCCACAGTGCCCTCACAGGTAATACCTGTCGTCCCCTATGCCAGGAAACCCTGGTCGTGACAGTACACCCCTCCTTATGGGTGGCCTCAGGACACTTACCAGGCTTCTCTGGATGGGCAGAGTGAGACTTCCTGATGAGTGTAGGAGCACAAATGTCTTGGGCATTAGTCCAACAGCATTCTTCTGGGCCATAGCCTCTCCAATCCAGAAGATATTGCAACAGCCCCCTTCGGACACGGGAATCCAAGACTTGAGACACTTCAAACTCCACACCTCTCTGTTTGGACACGGGGAGGAACTGGAAGGACTTTGAGGAACTTGTTGAGAATCAATGGCTTAAGTAGGGATATGTGGAAAGAATTTGGGATTCTTAGGTAGGAAGGAAGTTGGAGATGGTAGGAAACTGGATTAATTACTTCAGTAATGAAAAAGGGTCCAATGAATCGTGGGGCGAACTTCATTGATGGAACTCTGAGGCGCAAATTACAGATGGATAGCCAAACTTGATCCCCGATTTGCATTTGAGGCACTTACCTTCGCTTCCTGTCCACCTGAATTTTGTAACGTGAGGAGGTCTTTTCCAAATTTGTGCATACTTGGGCCCACATTGAGGCGAATCTCCATACAGTGTCATCCACAGCTGGTATGTCAAAGACAGGCAGACTTCAGAATTTAGGGACTCGAGGGTGAAGACCCTGCACAATAAGAAATGGAGTTTGATTTGTGGAGGAATGGTAAGAAGCAAACTCAGCCCAGGGAATAAATTCAGACCAATTATTTTGGGAGGAGGACATGAAAATGCTTATAAAGGTCTCAAGATCCTGGTTTACTCTCTCAGTAGATCCATTACTTTGCGGGTGATAAGCCGTAGAGAAATTCAATTTTACTTGTAAAACAGAACGGAGCGCTCTCCAAAACTTTGCTACAAATTGAACAACACGATCCGAGACAATCTCGGCAGGAAGTCCATGGAGATGAAATATGTGTTGAACAAAAAGATGAGCCAGATCCAATACAGAAGGTAATTTTTTCAGAAGTACATAGTGAACCATTTTTGACAATCGGTCTATCACGACCCAGATGGTGGTATAGCCATCAGAATTTGGTAAATCTGTTATAAAATCCATGGAGAGGTGTGTCCACGGGTGAGATGGAATGGGCAGAAGTAAAAGTTCACCAGCTGGGGATTGATGAGGAGACTTGTGCTGTGCACATAGGGTACAGGAAGAAATGAACTCCACTACGTCAACTTTCATTGATGGCTATCAGTAAGATCTTCTTAGGAATTCCAGTTATTTCTGAATGCCAGAGTGACCTGTGAACCATGAAGAATGAGCCCATGTAAGTAGCTGCTTCCTTAACTCCGGGGCCACACAAGTTTTCCCAGTAGGAGGTTGTAGTTGTTTTGCAGCAAATACTTTTGACTCTAACACTGGAGTACTACACAGAATCTCAGAATTGTTGTCACAGGACAGGGATCTTGACAAGGCATCAGCCTTTTGGTTGAGAGCTCCTGAGCGGAAAGTCAAAGTGAATTGGAAACAAACAAAAAATATTGCCCATCGAGCCAAACGAGGACTCACGCACTAGATATTTTTCAAGAACAGAAGATTCCTATGATCCGTGAAGACGGTAAAGGGGAATTTAGCCCCTTCCAAAAGGTATTGCCATTCCTTTAATGCCAATTTAATGGCGAAAAGTTCTTGTTCTCCTATGGTGTAGTTTCTTTCAGCTGGAGAGAACTTTTTAGAAAATAACCCACATGGATGGATTCGATTATCTTCAAATCATTGGGAGAGGACAGATCCCACTGCCTCTGAAGATGCGTCCACTTCCAACAGGAAGGGTCTATCCAAGTCAGGTTGTCTAAAGACTGGAGCTACAGTATTATGAAAGCCTGCTTTAGAAGTTGAAAGGCTGTTTCTGCCTCAGGGGGCCACATAGGGTTGGCATTTTTGCAGGTTAAAGCTGTAATGGGAGCCATTAAAGATGAAAATCCCTTGATGAAATGTCTATAATAATTGGCGAATCCGAGAAGTCTCTGAACAGCCTTCATTGTCTGAGGTCGAGACCAGTCCAAAATCGCTTGAACTTTTTTAGGCTCCATTTCTAGACTGGAACCGGAGATGATATAGCCAAGGAATGGTACACTAGGAACGCTGAAGACACATTTTTCCTATTTACAGTAGAGATGGATTTTTCTCAGATGGGACAGGACTTCTTTTAGATGTTTGTGGTGTTCCTCTAGAGATGAAGAGAAAATCAAAATGTTGTCTAGAACAATGAAAACGTATAACAGATCTCTGAAAATTTCATTGACGGAACCTTAGAAAACAGCAGGTGCGTTGCACAACCCAAAGGGCATGACAAGATATATGAAGTCTCCATCTCTTGTATTGAAAGCGGTCTTCCACTCATCTCCTTTGCAAATATGGATAAGTTATAGGTCCCTCGTAAGTCTAACTTGGAGAATATGATAGATCCTTTGACTATCAAATAATTCTGTAATCAATGGAAGTGGATATCTGTTCTTAACTGTAATATCATTAAGGCCTCTGTAGTCTATACACATTGTTAGCCCACCATATTTTTTAGCAACAAAAAAGAAACCTGCTCCAGCAGGAGAAGTGAAAGGTCGAATGAATCCTTTCTCCAGATTCTCCTGGATATACTCTGACATGGCTTTGGTCTCTGGCAGAGACAAAGGATAAGTATGACCATGAGGAGGCATCTTGTCAGGCAGGTTTGATATTCTTTAGGAATTGCTGGAAGTACTGATGATGCTATTTCCTCACAGGTTGTACTTTGGGAAGACAAGATTCCTGACAACCTGTACTCCATGAGAGAACCTGCATAGTGCACCAGTCAATCCTGGGATTGTGCTGACGTAACCATGGTAATCCTAGAATAACTTCATGGGAAGCCTTGGGTATCACTAAGAACTTAAGATGCTCAGAATTGAGTGCTCCACTGGCTGAGTCTCCTTAGAGACAGTTCCATTTAACAGAGGTCATCCATCTACAGAGGTCAAGGAGATAGAGTGATCAAGAGATGTACAAGGAATTTGTAGCGTGTCAACAAAACTTGAGGTCACAAAGTTTTTTCCTGCTGCTCCAGAGTCTAACAGAGCAGTGACAAAAACAGGTTTAGGCTTAAGTTTAGGTTTAGGCTAAGATCAAGACAGAGGGGGTCATTCAGACCCACTCGCAAGCGGCAGTACACTCGCAAATGGGTCGATGTTCCCCACTGCGCATGCGCACGATGGAGGGAGCTCCGTCGTGCGCATGCGCGAGACCCGGACTGCGACAGCCAAGCTGTCGCTCCGGGTCTCGCACCAAAGGGGGCGTGCTGTCGATAGTGACTGACAGCATGCCCCCTTTGGTGGGCGTGCCGGGGGCGTGCCTGCCAGACGGAGTCGTTCCCATGGGAACGCCTACCGTCTGAAGCCGGCCCCACTGACATCACTAGTGATGTCAGTGGGAGTGATTTTGGCTCTGATAGAGCCAAAATCACTCCAGGGCTTGTGGCTGGGAAACCCTACTGCAGGGTTTCCGTCACAAGTCCGATGGTCAAGACCATCGCGACCATCTTTTTGGACGCTCGTATATGCTGTGGGTGGTGACCCACAGCTATACGAGCGTCCAGGAGGATGCTCCATTTTAATGGAGGAGGGCCCTGATTCAGAGCGAGCGCTCTGGTCAGAGCGTCCGGCTCTGAATCAGGTCCAGAATCTTTAAATTTTGGGGACGGACTTATTACTCCTAACTTGATGTCCCCAGGACCAGTTAGGAATGGGCATTTCCTGGCTTATGGGAATAGGAGACCACCAGGTGCCCCGAATCTCCACAATATAGGCAGTGGTGTTTTAGAATTATTCTCTGTTGTTCCTCTTTAGAGAGACAGGTATGATTCACCTGCATGAGCACTTCATCTGTAGAAGAATAGAAGGAGGTAGGCGGGTAGGAGTGGGTAGTGGGGGTGGCTTGTAATGGTCAGTTCAATGCTTCTCAGCCTGGCGTTCCCTAAATCGTAGGTCAATTTTTTGCAAAGAGAAATTATATTGTTAAGATTAGTTGGAAGCTCACGGGTGACCAAATAATCTTTTAATTGATCAGAAAGTCCGTGCCAAAAAGCTGCAGAAAGGGCTTCTTCATTCCATTTGAGCTCTGATGCCAACATCTGAAACTGTACAACATACTGGCTGACAGGATGGGTTCCTTGTTTTAAAGTCATAATACTGGATGAGGCCAAAACTGTTCTTCCTGGCTCATCAAACATCCTCCTGAATGATGTTATACATTTAGTATAATTGTCCAGAAGTGGGTCAGAATGCTCCCAGAGTGGAGAAACCCAGTCCATCGCTGAGCCGCTCAATAAGGGCATGATATAAGCCACTTTAGTTTTAGCAGAAGGAAAGTTTTCTGGCTGCAAGGTAGAATGCACATCGCATTGATTAAGAAATCTGCGACATAACTTGAGACTGCCGTCAAATTTACTTGGCATAGGTAGGTGCAACCGAGGAGATGTTCTGTAACCTGTATTATCAGATGAAGGAGCATGTGTAACCACTGTAACATTTGAAGCAGTCAGAGTAGTTTGCATGATATCTTGGCGTTTAACCATTTCTTGGAAGAACTGAGCCATTTGGTGTTGTATAGTTTCCAGGTTTTCCAAACGGGTTGCTATGCTCTGAATAAAATCCATTCTGGACTCCTGTCCCGTGGCCGAGTCCATTGGGCCAGTGCAAACTGTTAGGATCTGAGTGTGTTGTGGACCCAGGGTGGAAATAGGAGCAGACACTGAACAGATTTAAATTGTAAAGTGGGTTTTTTAATGGGTGAATTTGCAGACATGTACACTGATAAAATAGAGTCCAGAACATTAAGAGGATGGTGATGATTAGAAACTGTAGGGAAGTAAGAATAAATAATGTCTGGGTAGTGGTAGAACTAATAAAAAGTCTTTGTAATCCAAAAGGTCACTGCAAGGTTGCAGACAGGAAAACAGTTACTTGATTGATACTGGTGAGGTGATATCCAGAGAGATATAGAGTAATTGGATTAACAGCAGCTGAAGAATTGAAAACAGAGAGCTAGTTAAATGGAGGCAGTGTAGGTTCAGGGTAACTGTACACACAGGTCTTTTGGCAGGGCAAGGGTAAGTAGAAAGTGCAGGATGGTTCCAGAAGGAGACTGGGAGCAGGCAGAGTGGTGAAGGCTACTTGGAAGCTGGGATCCAGCAGGAGCACAGGTGAGCACTCAAACAGACAGGTTTACTGGAGCACATGAACTCTCTCACAGCATGCTCTGTGACAAACATTGCACTGGCAACTATGGGAAGCTCTGAACTCCCTTAAGTACCCAGTGCAGAATCGTGACAGGTCAGAGAGAGTATGTGACATGCCAGGACTGGAGCAGCTAAGTCACATGACCAGAGGCAAGATGGCGGCACCCATACCAGAGTGGAATGGAAACACCACCAGGCCTACCCCAGCCAGAATAACACAGTCCCCACGGAACACTTCACACAGCCAATGCCCGCTGCCAGACACCAGCCCTTCTGCCGGAAGGACTGCGCCACAGTGCCCTCACAGGTAATAACTGTCGTCCCCTATGCCGGGTAACCCTGGTCATGACAAATGGCTTGTTCAGGGCAGGAAAGAAGAAGTGAGTTGAGCAGGGAGGATAGGAAATGGTGTTGTCAGTCTCAATGCTATGCTTAGTGATGGCTACCATCACTCAGGAGGCAGAGGTCGATAAGGAGAAAGAGATAAGCTAAAAGTGAGAGGCTGATTGTCAGAGAGGGGATTGGGGAATTGGTGTAATCAAATACAATAATGGTGAATGAAGACTAGATCAAGTGAGAGTCCACTCACATGGGAGGATGAGAAGATCCATTGGGAGAGACCAAATTATGTTAGGTTAAGGAGTTTAGAGGTAGATGATTCTGTGGGGACATCAATGGGGATGTTGAAGTCTCCGAAGATCATGTGAGCATCCACTCACATGGGAGGATGAGAAGGTCCATTGGGAAAGACCAAATGATGTGAGGGTAAGGAGTTTTTGAGGCAGATGATTCTGTGGGGACATCAATGGGGATGTTGAAGTCTCCTAAGATGAGGGTGTGAAGTTCTGAGGAGAGGAAGTGGTTAAGCCAGGAAGAAAAGTTGTCAATATATTTGGAGATAGGGCGAGGGGGACAATAAATGACAGCTACTTGAAAGTGAACAGGTTTAAAGAGGCAAATAGCATGAACATTGAGAATGTATAGATTGATATGGTTCAGGACCCCAAACCAAGGTGACCTCCGGGTCAGGGGATGTGAAAGAATGTGAGGTCCCCAGAGAAGAGAGCTGTGGGAGAAGTGGTGTCAGAGGAGGAGATCCAGGTTTTGTTGATGGCTACAGGATTGATGGAATTGGAGTTGAAAAGCTGACAAGATTGTATTCCTCTATAACTCCACCCTTGCCTTTGACTCAACTATGGTAGTCTGCATATGCCCCAACCTTGGCACTCCAAACTCACTTGCTACCTCCCAAAATGTCCCCACACTTCTAAGCAACACTGGAGGAAATCATGTTTACTCGCTGACTTAATTTAAAATTCATCTCTTTCTCCTACAGCTCCACCTTGTCTCTCTCCAAACACTGATTCTAGTGTGTAATATCCTCCCAGTCTTCCAATGACCAATGCCTCTTTGCTACAGACCCTTATACATCCTCCTCTATAATCCTTCCTCGCTTACCTTTCTCCCTCAGAGCCCTTAACTTTGCCACCTGAATGCTATAGACAGAACATTTCATCCTCTCAGTTTCTTGCCATTAGGGGTGAAGTTCATGCCCCTCTTTTATCATCTCAAACCTCTACTTGTCTCTTTGACCCTATTCCCTGTCACCTTCTCTATTCCGTCTTTAATAATGACTGCTATCACCTTGTTCTCCCCTACAATCTGTCCTTCTTCTCATCTGGTACTGTTCTTTTCTCTTTCAAGAATTTTCTTATTACTCCTATCATCAAATACCCCCTTTCTTGACCTAGGCTCTCTTTCCATCACCCACCCTATATATCCTTGCCTTTGCTTCCGAGATCCTTATGATGTTTGTTTAGAGCTGCCTGAGCACCATTCCCCCATAGCTCCACTTCAGTCTAGTTTCTGCTCTCTCCACTTCATAGAAAGTCACTAAAAAACTTCTTATAGTAAAATATAGGGACCTGGTCTCTCTACTCATCCACCTGGAAATATCTGTGTCCTTTGATTTTGTGGACCACCCTCTCCTTCTTCATACGCTGTGGTCCTTTGGTCTCCATGACTCTGTTATTTCCTGGTCATCCTCCTATATCACTAACTGCTCCTTCTTAGTCTCCTCATCTGACTCCACCCCAGTCTTCACTCTACCTGTGAGTGTTCTCCAAGGGTATGGTTTTGCCCCCTCTTATCTTCACCCTTGGAGATCTCTTTAGGCCTTCAGTACCACCTACAGTATACTGTATGCTGATGACACCCAAAAGTATCACTTGTCCCCTGACTTCTCTCCCTCTTGTGTCTCTGAATTTCTGCTTTGTCCTGCTGGATGTTAGAGCACATTCTGAAACGTAATATGTCTGAAAATTAATTCATTGTTTTCACCCTCTCCAGGATTCACTCACCTCCCCTACTCTTTCTATTTGTAGACACCACCAAATTATTCTTAGTCCTTCATACCTACTGGCTTGGAGACATCCTTGAATCCTACCTGTACTTCACTCCCCACATTCAGTCTCTCATACGATCTTGCGTTTTCCACCTTTGTAATATCAGATGTCTCCTCACCATGGATGCAATTTTAATGTATCACTCTAATCTAGTCAATTTCTCATCCACCACAGAATATAATTTAAATTTAGCACTTATAAAGCCCTTAATCAAAATGCTTCTTCCTTTCCTTTTACATCACCAAACTCATTTCTCTCCTCACTCTCGAGTCTCCTCCTCCATTAGCTGTCATCCCACTTCTTTCCCCCATCCAAGATCTCCCTCATGCTGCCCATCTCTATCTATCTCTATTCTTAGGGCCTGATTCAGAGCCGTTCGCTATTTGTGGTCGCTCGTTTAAAAACAAGGGGTGGCTATTCAAATGATCCGTACGCACATTGCAGTCTGTTCACACCTCTAAGTCTGAACGAGCGAGCAAAACATACGCTCGTTTATTTGTTAAAAACGCCCCCTGGCCGCTCGCATCCTACGTCATGTCCGCTATTTATTAGATTAATCGAGTACATCGACCAGCGTATGAACTGCTCGCTATTCTTGTGGTTGGTGTTTGCTACCACAAATTTGCGAGCAGTTCTGGCTATAAAATAACCCAGTGACGTGGTCAATGACGCTGCTGTTTTAAATATGCACACCCATAAAACGCCCGTTTTGACCTTTAAGCACGCCTGCGTTCGGATCTCCACTCCCCATTTTCAAGCACCTTCCCCTGTTACCACCCACATACGCCTCATTCTGTCACTCAAAATAGCAGGCCCTCGCTATATTGCGTACCAACGATTTTCGGCCGCACTGACTGGTTCGCACATGCGTACTAAAAACCGTACGCATGCGCAGATGTGCAAACATCGCTCGGAACGAGCGTACTGCCGCTAACGAGCGGCTCTGAATGAGGGCCTTAGTCTGCAGAGCTTTAAATGAGCCCTCAAGCGTCAGTACTTCATAGAAGCCTAACACCCATCAACACCTTCTACTGACTACCCACCTAACCTCGCTACCAGGTCACTCTCCTTGTTACTCCCCTCACTCTTCAACCGTGAGCTCTCACACGCAGAACACACTTCCCTTGTTCCATCTTCCTGGCACTACTATGTATTTGTTCCCCTGACTACACTTTCCTCACCGGTGACTTTGGTCCTGTCTGTCCTCCCAGGGTATAGGCCCATTGAATGCTGTCTGTTCCCTTCTCCCCCCAACATTGCCGGCATCTACAAGCCATAGTGAGTCTCTCTATCCTACCCTCTACTCCCCGTATCCCTGTAATAGGTTTTATCACTGTGTTTATGTTTATTCTGTATATTTATGTCATTATGTCCCAATCAGGTGTTGTACTGTGACTCCCATCAGAGACTGTGCTGCAGCCGTTGTACTGTGACTCCCATCAGAGACTTTGCTGCAAGTGTACTGTGACTCCCATCAGAGACTGTGCTGCAGCCGTTGTACTGTGACTCCCATCAGAGACTTTGCTGCAAGTGTACTGTGACTCCCATCAGAGACTGTGCGGCAGGTGTTGTATTGTGACTCCCATCAGAGACTTTGCTGCAAGTGTACTGTGACTCCCATCAGAGACTGTGCGGCAGGTGTTGTATTGTGACTCCCATCAGAGACTGTGCTGCAGCCGTTGTACTGTGACTCCCATCAGAGACTGTGCTGCAGCCGTTGTATTGTGACTCCCATCAGAGACTGTGCTGCAGCCGTTGTTCTGTGACTCCCATCAGAGACTGTGCTGCAGCCGTTGTACTGTGACTCCCATCAGAGACTGTGCTGCACCCGTTGTATTGTGACTCCCTTCAGAGACTGTGCTGCAGGTGTTGTATTGTGACTTCCATCAGAGACTGTGCTGCAGGTGTTGTACTGTGACTCCCATCAGAGACTGTGCTGCAGCCGTTGTATTGTGACTCCCATCAGAGACTGTGCTGCAGCTGTTGGGACTCCCATCAGAGACTGTGCTGCAGCCATTGTACTGTGACTCCCATCAGAGACTGTGCTGCAGCCGTTGTACTGTGACTCCCATCAGAGAATGTGCTGCAGCCGTTGTACTGTGACTCCCATCAGAGACTGTGCTGCAGCCGATGTACTGTGACTCCCATCAGAGACTGTGCTGCAGCCGTTGTACTGTGACTCCCATCAGAGACTGTGCTGCAGCCGTTGTACTGTGACTCCCATCAGAGACTGTGCTGCAGCCGTTGTACTGTGACTCCCATCAGAGACTGTGCTGCAGCCGTTGTATTGTGACTCCCATCAGAGACTGTGCTGCAGCCGTTGTACTGTGACTCCCATCAGAGACTGTGCTGCAGCCATTGTACTGTGACTCCCATCAGAGACTGTGCTGCAGCCGTTGTATTGTGACTCCCATCAGAGACTGTGCTGCAGCCGTTGTACTGTGACTCCCATCAGAGACTGTGCTGCAGCCGTTGTACTGTGACTCCCATCAGAGACTGTGCTGCAGCCGTTGTATTGTGACTCCCATCAGAGACTGTGCTGCAGCCGTTGTACTGTGACTCCCATCAGAGACTGTGCTGCAGCCGTTGTATTGTGACTCCCATCAGAGACTGTGCTGCAGCCGTTGTTCTGTGACTCCCATCAGAGACTGTGCTGCAGCCGTTGTACTGTGACTCCCATCAGAGACTGTGCTGCACCCGTTGTATTGTGACTCCCTTCAGAGACTGTGCTGCAGGTGTTGTATTGTGACTTCCATCAGAGACTGTGCTGCAGGTGTTGTACTGTGACTCCCATCAGAGACTGTGCTGCAGCCGTTGTATTGTGACTCCCATCAGAGACTGTGCTGCAGCTGTTGGGACTCCCATCAGAGACTGTGCTGCAGCCATTGTACTGTGACTCCCATCAGAGACTGTGCTGCAGCCGTTGTACTGTGACTCCCATCACAGAATGTGCTGCAGCCGTTGTACTGTGACTCCCATCAGAGACTGTGCTGCAGCCGATGTACTGTGACTCCCATCAGAGACTGTGCTGCAGCCGTTGTACTGTGACTCCCATCAGAGACTGTGCTGCAGCCGTTGTACTGTGACTCCCATCAGAGACTGTGCTGCAGCCGTTGTACTGTGACTCCCATCAGAGACTGTGCTGCAGCCGTTGTATTGTGACTCCCATCAGAGACTGTGCTGCAGCCGTTGTACTGTGACTCCCATCAGAGACTGTGCTGCAGCCATTGTACTGTGACTCCCATCAGAGACTGTGCTGCAGCCGTTGTATTGTGACTCCCATCAGAGACTGTGCTGCAGCCGTTGTACTGTGACTCCCATCAGAGACTGTGCTGCAGCCGTTGTACTGTGACTCCCATCAGAGACTGTGCTGCAGCCGTTGTACTGTGACTCCCATCAGAGACTGTGCTGCAGCCGTTGTATTGTGACTCCCATCAGAGACTGTGCTGAAGCCGTTGTACTGTGACTCCCATCAGAGACTGTGCTGCAGCCGTTGTACTGTGACTCCCATCAGAGACTGTGCTGCAGCCGTTGTACTGTGACTCCCATCAGAGACTGTGCTGCAGGCGTTGTACTGTGACTCCCATCAGAGACTGTGCTGCAGCCGTTGTACTTTGACTCCCATCAGAGACTGTGCTGCAGCCGTTGTACTGTGACTCCCATCAGAGACTGTGCTGCAGCCGTTGTACTGTGACTCCCATCAGAGACTGTGCTGCAGCCGTTGTACTGTGACTCCCATCAGAGACTGTGCTGCAGCCGTTGTACTGTGACTCCCATCAGAGACTTGCTGCAGGTGTTGTACTGTGACTCCCATCAGAGACTGTGCTGCAGGTGTTGTACTGTGACTCCCATCAGAGACTGTGCTGCAGCCGTTGTACTGTGACTCCCATCAGAGACTGTGCTGCAGCCGTTGTACTGTGACTCCCATCAGAGACTGTGCAGCAGCCGTTGTACTGTGACTCCCATCAGAGACTGTGCTGCAGCCGTTGTACTGTGACTCCCATCAGAGACTGTGCTGCAGCCGTTGTACTGTGACTCCCATCAGAGACTGTGCTGCAGGTGTTGTACTGTGACTCCCATCAGTGACTGTGCTGCAGGTGTTGTACTGTGACTCCCATCAGAGACTGTGTTGCAGCCGTTGTACTGTGACTCCCATCAGAGACTGTGCTGCAGCCGTTGTACTGTGACTCCCATCAGAGACTGTGCTGCAGATGTTGTATTGTGACTCCCATCAGAGACTGTGCTGCAGGTGTTGTATTGTGACTCCCATCAGAGACTGTGCTGCAGGTGTTGTACTGTGACTCCCATCAGAGACTGTGCTGCAGGTGTTGTACTGTGACTCCCATCAGAGACTGTGCTGTAGGTGTTGTATTGTGACTCCCATCAGAGACTGTGCTGCAGGTGTTGTTCTGTGACTCCCATCAGAGACTGTGCTGCAGCCGTTGTATTGTGACTCCCATCAGAGACTGTGCTGCAGCCGTTGTACTGTGACTCCCATCAGAGACTGTGCTGCAGCCGTTGTACTGTGACTCCCATCAGAGACTGTGCTGTAGGTGTTGTATTGTGACTCCCATCAGAGACTGTGCTGCAGCCGTTGTATTGTGACTCCCATCAGAGACTGTGCTGCAGCCGTTGTACTGTGACTCCCATCAGAGACTGTGCTGCAGGTGTTGTATTGTGACTCCCATCAGAGACTGTGCTGCAGGTGTTGTACTGTGACTCCCATCAGAGACTGTGCTGCAGGTGTTGTATTCTGACTCCCATCAGAGACTGTGCTGCAGCCTTTGTACTGTGACTCCCATCAGAGACTGTGCTGCAGCCGTTGTACTGTGACTCCCATCAGAGACTGTGCTGCACCCGTTGTACTGTGACTCCCATCAGAGACTGTGCTGCAGCCGTTGTGACTCCCATCAAAGACTGTACTGCAGCCGTTGTATTGTGACTCCCATCAGAGACTGTGCTGCAGCCGTTGTTCTGTGACTCCCATCAGAGACTGTGCTGCACCCGTTGTATTGTGACTCCCATCAGAGACTGTGCTGCAGGTGTTGTATTGTGACTCCCATCAGAGACTGTGCTGCAGCCATTGTATTGTGACTCCCATCAGAGACTGTGCTGCAGCCATTGTATTGTGACTCCCATCGGAGGCTGCACACAAAGATGCAGCACTGAGCCGAGATCATTCTATTATAATCGGTCTCCTGAGTAACCGCACGGTTACGCAGAATGGCCATTTGAGACTCCAGAGCAAATGTGATTACCTACGGAATCAGAATCGCAGTATGATCCTCCCATAAAGTGCTTGTGTCACATCCGAGTCACCACTCCCCCCGTTACCTCCCTTACATGGTCCCTGTCTTTGCAAATAAATCCTCTCTGTGACCGTCACTGCAAGACTATAGCGGCACAAGTGTAGTGTGACTCTGATGTGTGCGCAAACCATCGATATCACTCAACTGTGGGAACATCGGAATAGTATCTTACTCTGAATCTGGCCCTTAGATCGGAGATGCAAACACCTTCTGGTGCTTTATATTACATAATAGTAATAATAACAATAATACAAATTAGGGGTGAGCGGGTTCGGATTTCTGAAATCCGAACCCCCCCGAGCCCCCCCGATCCGAGTCCGATCCGAGTCAGGCTCGACTTTTCCCGCCTGACTCGGATCTGAAATCGAGGCAAAACGTCATCATCCCGCCTTCCGAGTCTCGCGGGTTTTGGATCCTATATAAGGTACCCGCGTCGGCGCCATTTTCTCACTCGGCTGTGGACAGTGAAGAGGGAGGGTGGGAGTTAGGGCTGTGTAGTGTAGTGTAGTGTAGTGCTGCTGTTGTCCACTACTTCAAAGTCCATAGGGGCTGGCTGTGTTGTGCTGTGCTGCTGTTGTTAATAGGGGCTGTGTCCACTACTTCAAAGTCCATAGGGGCTGGCTGTGTTGTGCTGTGCTGCTGTTGTTAATAGGGGCTGTGTCCACTACTTCAAAGTCCATAGGGGCTGGCTGGACTGTGTTGTGCAGTCAGTTCTCCATAGGGGCTGTGTCCACTCCAAAGTCCTGTGCAGTGTCCCAGTCCTAAAGGGGTGCTGTAATGTTGTCCAGGGGGTGCTCTGTCCATCAGGGGTGCTCCTCCCAAGTGCTAAAAAAATAATATATTTTCTGTGTTTGTGAATTGTGTGCGCAGTAGCCGCACGTGCATCAACCAAGTAGTGCCAAGCGTGCGCCTGTGTCATAAGTAAAGGGCCGGCTGGCTTGACCGTTAAAGGGTGCTGTAACCCCCAAAGTACACTCCAGTCCAAACCAAAAAAAAATTATTTTCTGTGTTTGTGAATTGTGTGCGCAGTAGCCGCACGTGCATCAACAAAGTAGTGCCAAGCGTGCGCCTGTGTCATAAGTAAAGGGCCGGCTGGCTTGACCGTTAAGGGTGCTGTAACCCCCGAAAGTACACTCCAGTCCAAACCAAAAAAATAATTATTTTCTGTGTTTGTGAATTGTGTGCGCAGTAGCCGCACGTGCATCAACAAAGTAGTGCCAAGCGTGCGCCTGTGTCATAAGTAAAGGGCCGGCTGGCTTGACCGTTAAAGGGTGCTGTAACCCACAAAGTACACTCCAGTCCAAACCAAAAAAAAAATTATTGTGTTTAGCCGCACGTATATATCAAATCGATATAACATAAATGGAGGACCAAACTTTCTCCGATAAAAATAAAATAGAGAAAGATCAAGAACCACTTCCTCCTAGTGCTGAAGCTGCTGCCACTAGTCATGACATAGACAATAACATGCCATCAACGTCGTCTGCCAAGGCCGATGCCCAATGTCATAATAGAGGGCACATACAATCCCAAATGGCAAAGTTCAGGAAAATGACCTTGAAAAAGACATTTAAATCAGCTGAAGAGAAACGTAAACTTGCCAATATGCCATTTACGACACGGAGTGGCAAGGAACGGCTAAGGTCAATCCCTAGTATGTTCATGACTAGTGGTTCAGCTTCACATGACGATGGAAGCCCTCCTCCCACTAAAAAAATCAAAAGAGTTAAGCTGGCAAAAGCACAGCGAAGAACTGTGCTTTCTAAGAAGATATCACAAATCCCCAAGGAGAGTCCAAGTGTGGTGGTGGTTGCCATGCCTGACCTTCCCAGCACTGGACGGGAAGAGGTGGCTCTTTCCACCATTTGCACGCCCCCTGCAAGTGCTGAAAGGAGCACCCACAGTCCACTTGCTGATATGCAAATTGAAGATGTCACTGTTGAAGTACAACAGGCTGAGGATACTGGTGTAGCTGGTGCTGAGGAGGAAGTTGGCGAGGAGGATTCTGATGGTGATGTGGTTTGTTTAAATCAGGCTCCGGGGGAGACAGTTGTTGTCCGTGGGATGAAAAAGCCCATCACGGTCATGCCTGGGCAGAAGACCAAACATTCCACCTCTTTGGTCTGGCAATATTTCTATCCAAATCCGGACAACAACTGTCTTGCCATATGTACCATATGTAAAGGTGAAATAAGTAGGGGTAGGGACGTCAACCACCTAGGAACATCCTCCCTTATACGGCACCTGCAGCGCGTTCATAAAAAGTTACTGTCAAGTTCAGAAACTTTGGCTAAGACCGTAAGCAGTCCAGGGACACCTAAATCCCATTGTCCTGTTGTATCCAAGCGCCTGCAAACCACACCGTCAACTCCCTCCTCGTCAATTTCCTCCTTAGTCAGGATCGGAAGTAGTCCTGCAGACCATGTCACTGGGATGACTGACTCTCCTATCCGGGATTCCTCCGGAGGATCCTGCATTGCTACGCCTACTGCTGCCGCTGCTGCTGTTGCTGCTGCTGGGAGTCGTTCATCATCCCAGAGAGGAAGTAGGAACACCACTACTTTTACTAAACAATTGACCCTCCAACAGTCCTTAGCGAGGAGGATGAAGTACGACAGCAGTCATCCTGAAGCAAAACGTATAACTGAGGCCTTGACTGCTATGTTGGTGTTAGACGTGCGTCCGGTATCCGCCATTAGTGCAGTGGGATTTAGACAATTGATGGAGGTAGTGTGTCCCCGGTTCCAAATCCCGTCTAGATTCCACTTCACTAGGCAGGCGATACCGAGACTGTACAGAAACGTCAGAAAAAGTGTCCTCAGTGTCCTGAAAAATGCCGTTGTACACAATGTCCACTTAACCATGGACATGTGGACAAGTGGAACAGGGCAGACTAAGGACTATATGACTGTGACAGCCTACTGGGTAGATGTATCACCTTACGCAGCAACAGCAGCAGCGTCACCAGTAGCAGCATCTCAGAAACGCCAGCTCGTTACAAGGCAGGCTACGCTGTGTATCTCCGGTTTCAGTAAGAGGCACACCGCCGACAACCTCTTAGAGAAACTGAGGGAAATCATCGCCCAGTGGCTTACCCCACTTAGACTCTCCTGGGGATTTGTGATATCTGACAATGCCACCAATATTGTGCGGGCATTACATCTGGGCAAATTCCAGCACGTCCCATGTTTTGCTCACACAATAAACTTGGTGGTGCAGAATTTTCTGAAAAGCGACAGGGGCGTGCAGGAGATGCTTTGGGTGGCCCGAAAAATTTCTGGCCACTTTCGCCATTCAGCGACTGCGTGCCGAAGACTGGAGCGCCAGCAAACACTCTTGAACCTGCCCCGCCATCACCTGAAGCAAGAGGTTGTGACGCGGTGGAACTCAACCCTCTATATGCTTCAGAGGATGGAGGAGCAGCAAAAGGCCATACAAGCCTATACATCCACCTATGACATAGGCAAAGGAGGGGGTATGCACCTGACTCAAGCGCAGTGGAGAATGATTTCCGTGTGGTGCAAGGTTCTCCAGCCCTTCGAACTTGCCACACGTGAAGTCAGTTCAGACACTGCCAGCTTGAGTCAGGTCATTCCCCTCATCAGGCTTTTGCAGAAGCAGCTGGAGAAAGTGAAGGAGGAGCTAAGACGGAGCGATTCCGCTCGGCATGTGGGACTTGTGGATGAAGCCCTTCATTCGCTTTGCCAGGATTCCAGGGTGGTCAATCTGTTGAAATCAGACCACTACATTTTGGCCACCGTGCTCGATCCTAGGTTTAAAGCCTATGTGGTGTCTCTCCTTCCGGCCGACACAAGCCTGCAGAGGTGCAAAGACCTGCTGGTGAACACACTGTCAGCTGAAGCGGAACGTGACACGTCAACGGCTCCTTCTTCATTTTCTCCCGCAACTGGGGTTGCCAGGAAAAAACTTAGGTATCCTAAGCAACCCGCTGGCGGTGATGCAGGGCAGGCAGGACCAAGTTTGGACATCTGGTCCGGACTGAAGGACCTGGCAACAATTTCTGACATGTCTACTGTCACTGCATATGATACTGTCACCATTGACAGAATGGTGGAGGATTACATCGGTGACAGCATCCAAGTAGGCATGTCAGACAGTCCATACCTGTACTGGCAGGAAAAAGAGGCAATTTGGAGGCCCCTGTACAAACTAGGGGTGTGCACCGGACACTTTTCGTGTTTTGTGTTTTGGTTTTGGATCTGGATCTTTCTTCGTGTTTTGGATCTGGATTGGTTTTGCCAAAACCACCCTTCCGTGTTTTGGGTTCTGGGTTTTGTGTTTTGGATCTGGATTTTTTCTTAAAAAATAAAAAAAAAACGCTAAAATCACATAAATGGGCCTTTTTTTGTTCCTACGCTATTAATAACCCCAATAACATTAATTTCCACTCATTTCCACTCTATTCTGAACACCTCACACCTCACAATATTGTTTTTAGGCCAAAAGGTTGTACCGAGGAAGCTGGATGACTATGCTAAGCGACACAAGGGGGCGGCACAAACACGTGGCCCATCTAGGAGTGGCACTGCAGTGGCAGACAGGAAGCCAATCAGCGTTATGGTGCCCATTTGCATGTAGCACGAACCCGGGAGATCCGTGCTACATGCATCTGTGTGATTGGCACAGAGCAATGACAGGTCCGTGAGACCCGTCTGTGCTGCTGTGGTAAAAAAAAAAAAAAAAACCTGTGTAAAAAAAGAAAAAAATGGCGTGCACCCCCCCAAAAAAGAGCAACCAGCCCCGGGCATTAGTAACCCAGTGCTGGGTGTGCTTAAATACAGGGGACAAACGACGTAGGGGTCCCCTGTACTTAAGCACAACCAGCACCGGGCTAGTCAGAACCAGCGCTGGTTGTCAAAATACGGGGGACAAACGACGTAGGGGTCCCCTGTATTCTGCGCAACCAGCTCTGGGCTCTGATCCGGTCCTGGTTCTGGAAATATAGGGGACAAAAAATGAGTAGGGTTCCCCTGTATGTTCCAGAACCAGCACTGGACTTTTTCTAGCGGGGGGCTGATGCCACAGCCAGGGGAGCCCTTTCACCGGGCCCCCCAGCCGCAGCATCAACCCTGACCGCTAGTCAGCCCAGGCCGGGGATCCCTGGAGAGCTGGGGACCCCCCCAATAAAGGGGTCACCCTCTCCAGGGCACCCCAGGCCCAGGCTGATAGCCCGGGGCTATCCCCGCCACCCCTGGTGGCGGTGGGTGGCGGGTTGATTGTGTGGTGTGGTGTAAATAAAGAATATCAAACATTGTCTTTACAAGTAGAACTGCAAGTCCCAGCTAGCCTGCCCCGCATGCTGGTACTTGGAGAACCACAAGTACCAGCATGCAGGGCATTAAGGGCCCACTAGTACCTGTAGTTCACCTGTAAAAAAAATGTTTAAAAAAACACAGGACACACACACCGTGACAGTATAAGTTTATTAAACATACATACACACACACACATGTACACATACTCACCTATGTAACCTGTAGCATCGGTCCACTTGTCCGGTAAAGTATCCCTAGGGGACCTGTGAAAAAAAACATACTCACCATCTCCTATGCGAGGTTCTGTCCTCTTCGTTCCAAAGTAGGCATCCCCGGACTTGGCAAAAAAAAAAAACGAAAACGCGATCCACGAACTTAGTACCGTTCTATAGAACGGTACTTCCCGAATGAGAGCTTAGCGGCGGGGTATCACCATGGAAACCCCGCTGCTAAGCGTTCATTGGCTGAGAGAGGTCATCTCCCGTCTCTCAGCCAATGAACGGCTCCCTCCATTGTAGTCAATGGTGGGAACCGCAGGGTAAACTTTAATAACCTTGCGGCTCCCAGCATTGACTACAATGGAGGGAGCCGTTCATTGGCTGAGAGACGGGAGATGGCCTCTCTCAGCCAATGAACGCTTAGCAGCGGAGTTTCCATGGTGATACCCCGCCGCTAAGCTCTCATTCGGGAAGTACCGTTCTATAGAACGGTACTAAGTTCGTGGATCGCGTTTTCGTTTTTTTTTTTTGCCAAGTCCGGGGATGCCTACTTTGGAACGAAGAGGACAGAACCTCGCATAGGAGATGGTGAGTATGTTTTTTTTCACAGGTCCCCTATGGATACTTTACCGGACAAGTGGACCGATGCTACAGGTTACATAGGTGAGTATGTGTACATGTGTGTGTGTGTATGTATGTTTAATAAACTTATACTGTCACGGTGTGTGTGTCCTGTGTTTTTTTTAAACATTTTTTTACAGGTGAACTACAGGTACTAGTGGGCCCTTAATGCCCTGCATGCTGGTACTTGTGGTTCTCCAAGTACCAGCATGCGGGGCAGGCTTGCTGGGACTTGCAGTTCTACTTGTAAAGACAATGTTTGATATTCTTTATTTACACCACACCACACAATCAACCCGCCACCCACCGCCACCAGGGGTGGCGGGGATAGCCCCGGGCTATCAGCCTGGGCCTGGGGTGCCCTGGAGAGGGTGACCCCTTTATTGGGGGGGTCCCCAGCTCTCCAGGGATCCCCGGCCTGGGCTGACTAGCGGTCAGGGCTGATGCTGTGGCTGGGGGGCCCGGTGAAAGGGCTCCCCTGGCTGTGGCATCAGCCCCCCGCTAGAAAAAGTCCAGTGCTGGTTCTGGAACATACAGGGGAACCCTACTCATTTTTTTCCCCTGTATTTCCAGAACCAGGACCGGATCAGAGCCCAGAGCTGGTTGCGCAGAATACGGGGGACCCCTACGTCGTTTGTCCCCCGTATTTTGGCAACCAGCTCTGGTTCTGACTAGCCCGGTGCTGGTTGTGTTTAAGTACAGGGGACCCCTATGTCGTTTGTCCCCTGTATTTAAGCACACCCAGCACTGGGTCACTAATGCCCGGGGCTGGTTGCTCTTTTTTTGGGGGGGGGGCACGCCATTTTTTTCTCTTTTTACACAGGTTTTTTTTTTTTTATTTACCACAGCAGCACAGACGGGTCTCACGGACCCGTTAGTGCTCTGTGTCAATGAAACAGATGCAAGTAGCACGGATCTCCTGGTCCGTGCGTGCATCTGTGTCATTGAAATACACAGCAGCACAGACGGGTCTCACTGACCCATCTGTGCTCTGTGTCACTGTCAATCACACAGATGCATGTAGCACGGATCTCACGAGTCCGTGCTACATGCAAATGAGCACCATAATGCTGATTGGCTGAGAGCCGTGACAGACGGCTCTGTCAGCCAATCAGCACTTTGCCCATTAAAGGCAAAGGCATTTTTTTTTAAATGGCCGCTCGAGGCAAAACCTCGAGATCCGACAGCAGATCTCGAGGTTTTGCCTCGGGAGAGGGATCCGGGGCAGACAGGGAGATCCGAGCTTGGGCTCGGATCGCCCCGGATCCCCGAAGTTCGGGTGGGTTCGGTTCTCAGGGAACCGAACCCGCTCATCCCTAGTACAAACTGGCTCTATTTTACCTGAGTTGCCCCCCCTCCAGTGTGTACTCCGAAAGAGTGTTTAGTGCAGCCGGGAACCTTGTCAGCAAAAGGCGTAGGAGGTTGCTTCCACAGAATGTGGAGAAGATGATGTTCATCAAAATGAATTATCAGCTCTTCCAGGGAGACCAGCCTCCAGAAGGTACAGAGGGACCTGTGGTGGTGGATTCAAGTGGGGATGAGTTAATACTTTGTGAGGATGAGGATGTACACACTGAAGAGGGTGAGGAATCGGTGGATGAGGAGGATGAGGATGACATCTTGCCTCCGTAGAGCCAGTTTGTGCAGGGACACATTAATTGCCAGCTTGTTTTGTGGGGGCCCAAACGAACCAATCATTTCAGCCACAGTTGTGTGGCAGACCCTGGCGCTGAAATGATTGATTTGTTAAAGTGTGCATGTCGTGTTTATACAACATAAGGGTGGGTGGGAGGGCCCAAGGACAATTCCATCTTGCACCTCTTTTTTTTCTTTGCATTATGTACAGTTTGGGGCCTAGTTTTTCAAACTACCATCCTGTCTGCCACTGCAGTGTCACTCCTAGATGGGTCACGTGTTTGTGCCGCCCACTCGTGTCGCTTAGCATAGTCATCCAGCTACCTCGGTGCAACCTTTTGGACATAAAAACACTATTGTGAGGTGTGAGGTGTTCAGAATAGACTGGAAATGAGTGGAAATTAAGGTTATTGAGGTTAATAATAGCATAGGAGCAGAAAAACCTACAAATTCTGTGATTTTAGCTGTTTTTATGCTTTTTTTCAAAAAAATACAGATCCAAAACACAAAACCCAGAACCCAAAACACGGAAGGGTGGTTTTGGCAAAACCAATCCAGATCCAAAACACGAAGAAAGATCCAGATCCAAAACCAAAACACAAAACACGAAAAGTGGCCGGTGCACACCCCTAATACAAATACTAATAATAATACTAATACTAATAATAATAATAGTAATAATAATACTAATACTTACTAATAATAATAATACTAATAATAATAATACTAATAATATTAGTAATAATAGTAATAATAATACTACTACTACTAATAATAATAATAATAGTAATAATAATACTACTACTAATAATAATAATAGTATAAATAATAATAGTAATAATAATACTAAATAATAATAATAGTAATAATAATACTAAATAATAATAATAATAATAATAATAAATGTAAGTTGCTATAACCACAGATTAGAGATGATACAACATTCTCTATACATGGAAATAAAAGCCCCGTACTTAGTAGTAATCTCTTCATTTCCCAATTTATAACCGGGTAATTATTGTCTGATAATATATTATTTTTCCTTTCTCACCTCCTATCTGCAGCGTTTGCTGAGAGATGAAAGTCTCCAGGGCAGCGCGCAGTGGAATTTCCACCCCATATCGTCCGTGTGTCCCATCGTCCACCAGTATAAAGTGCGAGTGGTTGTTATCCAGACAGCACAAATCCCCTTGAGATCCTTCATCCATGGGGTACTCAGCTGGATCTCCATCCTACAGTGATAGACACATAAGAAGTAGAAATAAACACACTGTACATATATACCCACACAGCGCTGTGATACCGGTACTGCCAGGAGAGGTGTACGTCTGATAGTAATATACACTGTACATATATACCCACACAGCGCTGTGATACCGGTACTGCCAGGAGAGATGTACGTCTGATAGTAATATATACACTGTACATATATACCCACACAGCGCTGTGATACCGGTACTGCCAGGAGAGATGAACATCTGATAGTAATATACACTGTACATATATATACCCACACAGCGCTGTGATACCGGTACTGCCAGGAGAGATGTACATCTGATAGTAATATACACTGTACATATATATACCCACACAGCGCTGTGATACCGGTACTGCCAGGAGAGATGTACGTCTGATAGTAATATACACTGTACATATATACCCACACAGCGCTGTGATACCGGTACTGCCAGGAGAGATGTACATCTGATAGTAATATACACTGTACATATATATACCCACACATCGCTGTGATACCGGTACTGCCAGGAGAGATGTACGTCTGATAGTAATATACACTGTACATATATACCCACACAGCGCTGTGACACCGGTACTGCCAGGAGAGGTGTACGTCTGATAGTAATATACACTGTACATATATACCCACACAGCGCTGTGACACCGGTACTGCCAGGAGAGATGTACGTCTGATAGTAATATACACTGTACATATATACCCACACAGCGCTGTGATACCGGTACTGCCAGGAGAGATGTACGTCTGATAGTAATATACACTGTACATATATACCCACACAGCGCTGTGATACCGGTACTGCCAGGAGAGGTGTACGTCTGATAGTAATATATACACTGTACATATATACCCACACAGCGCTGTGATACCGGTACTGCCAGGAGAGATGTACGTCTGATAGTAATATACACTGTACATATATACCCACACAGCGCTGTGATACCGGTACTGCCAGGAGAGGTGTACGTCTGATAGTAATATACACTGTACATATATACCCACACAGCGCTGTGATACCGGTACTGCCAGGAGAGGTGTACGTCTGATAGTAATATACACTGTACATATATACCCACACAGCGCTGTGATACCGGTACTGCCAGGAGAGGTGTACGTCTGATAGTAATATACACTGTACATATATACCCACACAGCGCTGTGATACCGGTACTGCCAGGAGAGATGTACGTCTGATAGTAATATACACTGTACATATATACCCACACAGCGCTGTGATACCGGTACTGCCAGGAGAGATGTACGTCTGATAGTAATATACACTGTACATATATACCCACACAGCACTGTGATACCGGTACTGCCAGGAGAGGTGTACGTCTGATAGTAATATACACACTGTACATATATACCCACACAGCGCTGTGATACCGGTACTGCCAGGAGAGATGTACGTCTGATAGTAATATACACTGTACATATATACCCACACAGCGCTGTGATACCGGTACTGCCAGGAGAGGTGTACGTCTGATAGTAATATACACTGTACATATATACCCACACAGCGCTGTGATACCGGTACTGCCAGGAGAGATGTACGTCTGATAGTAAAATATACACTGTACATATATACCCACACAGCGCTGTGATACCGGTACTGCCAGGAGAGATGAACATCTGATAGTAATATACACTGTACATATATATACCCACACAGCGCTGTGATACCGGTACTGCCAGGAGAGATGTACATCTGATAGTAATATACACTGTACATATATATACCCACACAGCGCTGTGATACCGGTACTGCCAGGAGAGATGTACGTCTGATAGTAATATACACTGTACATATATACCCACACAGCGCTGTGATACCGGTACTGCCAGGAGAGGTGTACGTCTGATAGTAATATACACACTGTACATATATACCCACACAGCGCTGTGATACCGGTACTGCCAGGAGAGGTGTACGTCTGATAGTAATATACACTGTACATATATATACCCACACAGCTCTGTGATACCGGTACTGCCAGGAGAGATGTACATCTGATAGTAATATACACTGTACATATATATACCCACACAGCGCTGTGATACCGGTACTGCCAGGAGAGATGTACGTCTGATAGTAATATACACTGTACATATATACCCACACAGCGCTGTGACACCGGTACTGCCAGGAGAGGTGTACGTCTGATAGTAATATACACTGTACATATATACCCACACAGCGCTGTGACACCGGTACTGCCAGGAGAGATGTACGTCTGATAGTAATATACACTGTACATATATACCCACACAGCGCTGTGATACCGGTACTGCCAGGAGAGATGTACGTCTGATAGTAATATACACTGTACATATATACCCACACAGCGCTGTGATACCGGTACTGCCAGGAGAGGTGTACGTCTGATAGTAATATATACACTGTACATATATACCCACACAGCGCTGTGATACCGGTACTGCCAGGAGAGATGTACGTCTGATAGTAATATACACTGTACATATATACCCACACAGCGCTGTGATACCGGTACTGCCAGGAGAGGTGTACGTCTGATAGTAATATATACTGTACATATATACCCACACAGCGCTGTGATACCGGTACTGCCAGGAGAGGTGTACGTCTGATAGTAATATACACTGTACATATATACCCACACAGCGCTGTGATACCGGTACTGCCAGGAGAGATGTACGTCTGATAGTAATATACACTGTACATATATACCCACACAGCGCTGTGATACCGGTACTGCCAGGAGAGATGTACGTCTGATAGTAATATACACTGTACATATATACCCACACAGCGCTGTGATACCGGTACTGCCAGGAGAGATGTACGTCTGATAGTAATATACACTGTACATATATACCCACACAGCGCTGTGATACCGGTACTGCCAGGAGAGGTGTACGTCTGATAGTAATATATACACTGTACATATATACCCACACAGCGCTGTGATACCGGTACTGCCAGGAGAGATGTACGTCTGATAGTAATATACACTGTACATATATACCCACACAGCGCTGTGATACCGGTACTGCCAGGAGAGATGTACGTCTGATAGTAATATATACACTGTACATATATACCCACACAGCACTGTGATACCGGTACTGCCAGGAGAGGTGTACGTCTGATAGTAATATATACACTGTACATATATACCCACACAGCACTGTGATACCGGTACTGCCAGGAGAGATGTACATCTGATAGTAATATACACTGTACATATATACCCACACAGCACTGTGATACCGGTACTGCCAGTAGAGATGTACGTCTGATAGTAATATATACACTGTACATATATACCCACACAGCGCTGTGATACCGGTACTGCCAGGAGAGATGTACGTCTGATAGTAATATACACTGTACATATATACCCACACAGCGCTGTGATACCGGTACTGCCAGGAGAGATGTACGTCTGATAGTAATATACACTGTACATATATACCCACACAGCACTGTGATACCGGTACTGCCAGGAGAGATGTACGTCTGATAGTAATATATACACTGTACATATATACCCACACAGCACTGTGATACCGGTACTGCCAGGAGAGATGTACGTCTGATAGTAATATACACTGTACATATATACCCACACAGCGCTGTGATACCGGTACTGCCAGGAGAGATGTACGTCTGATAGTAATATACACTGTACATATATACCCACACAGCGCTGTGATACCGGTACTGCCAGGAGAGATGTACGTCTGATAGTAATATACACTGTACATATATACCCACACAGCGCTGTGATACCGGTACTGCCAGGAGAGATGTACGTCTGATAGTAATATACACTGTACATATATACCCACACAGCGCTGTGATACCGGTACTGCCAGGAGAGATGTACGTCTGATAGTAATATACACTGTACATATATACCCACACAGCGCTGTGATACCGGTACTGCCAGGAGAGATGTACGTCTGATAGTAATATACACTGTACATATATACCCACACAGCGTTGTGATACCGGTACTGCCAGGAGAGGTGTACGTCTGATAGTAATATACACTGTACATATATACCCACACAGCGCTGTGATACCGGTACTGCCAGGAGAGATGTACGTCTGATAGTAATATATACACTGTACATATATACCCACACAGCTCTGTGATACCGGTACTGCCAGGAGAGATGTACGTCTGATAGTAATATACACTGTACATATATACCCACACAGCGCTGTGATACCGGTACTGCCAGGAGAGATGTACATCTGATAGTAATATACACTGTATATATATACCCACACAGCGCTGTGATACCGGTACTGCCAGGAGAGATGTACGTCTGATAGTAATATATACTGTACATATATACCCACACAGCGCTGTGATACCGGTACTGCCAGGAGAGGTGTACGTCTGATAGTAATATACACACTGTACATATATACCCACACAGCGCTGTGATACCGGTACTGCCAGGAGAGGTGTACGTCTGATAGTAATATACACTGTACATATATACCCACACAGCGCTGTGATACCGGTACTGCCAGGAGAGATGTACATCTGATAGTAATATACACTGTACATATATACCCACACAGCGCTGTGATACCGGTACTGCCAGGAGAGATGTACGTCTGATAGTAATATACACTGTACATATATACCCACACAGCGCTGTGATACCGGTACTGCCAGGAGAGGTGTACGTCTGATAGTAATATACACACTGTACATATATACCCACACAGCGCTGTGATACCGGTACTGCCAGGAGAGGTGTACGTCTGATAGTAATATACACTGTACATATATACCCACACAGCGCTGTGATACCGGTACTGCCAGGAGAGATGTACATCTGATAGTAATATACACTGTACATATATACCCACACAGCGCTGTGATACCGGTACTGCCAGGAGAGGTGTACGTCTGATAGTAATATACACACTGTACATATATACCCACACAGCGCTGTGATACCGGTACTGCCAGGAGAGGTGTACGTCTGATAGTAATATACACTGTACATATATACCCACACAGCGCTGTGATACCGGTACTGCCAGGAGAGATGTACGTCTGATAGTAATATACACTGTACATATATACCCACACAGCACTGTGATACCGGTACTGCCAGGAGAGATGTACGTCTGATAGTAATATACACACTGTACATATATACCCACACAGCGCTGTGATACCGGTACTGCCAGGAGAGGTGTACGTCTGATAGTAATATACACTGTACATATATACCCACACAGCGTTGTGATACCGGTACTGCCAGGAGAGGTGTACGTCTGATAGTAATATACACTGTACATATATACCCACACAGCGCTGTGATACCGGTACTGCCAGGAGAGATGTACGTCTGATAGTAATATACACTGTACATATATACCCACACAGCGCTGTGATACCGGTACTGCCAGGAGAGATGTACGTCTGATAGTAATATATACTGTACATATATACCCACACAGCTCTGTGATACCGGTACTGCCAGGAGAGATGTACGTCTGATAGTAATATACACTGTACATATATACCCACACAGCTCTGTGATACCGGTACTGCCAGGAGAGATGTACGTCTGATAGTAATATACACTGTACATATATACCCACACAGCGCTGTGATACCGGTACTGCCAGGAGAGATGTACGTCTGATAGTAATATACACACTGTACATATATACCCACACAGCACTGTGATACCGGTACTGCCAGGAGAGATGTACGTCTGATAGTAATATAAACTGTACATATATACCCACACAGCGCTGTGATACCGGTACTGCCAGGAGAGGTGTACGTCTGATAGTAATATATACTGTACATATATACCCACACAGTGCTGTGATACCGGTACTGCCAGGAGAGATGTACGTCTGATAGTAATATACACTGTACATATATACCCACACAGCACTGTGATACCGGTACTGCCAGGAGAGATGTACGTCTGATAGTAATATATACACTGTACATATATACCCACACAGCGCTGTGATACCGGTACTGCCAGGAGAGATGTACGTCTGATAGTAATATACACTGTACATATATACCCACACAGCACTGTGATACCGGTACTGCCAGGAGAGATGTACGTCTGATAGTAATATATACACTGTACATATATACCCACACAGCGCTGTGATACCGGTACTGCCAGGAGAGGTGTACGTCTGATAGTAATATATACACTGTACATATATACCCACACAGCACTGTGATACCGGTACTGCCAGGAGAGATGTACGTCTGATAGTAATATACACTGTACATATATATACCCACACAGCGCTGTGATACCGGTACTGCCAGGAGAGATGTACGTCTGATAGTAATATACACTGTACATATATACCCACACAGCGCTGTGATACCGGTACTGCCAGGAGAGATGTACGTCTGATAGTAATATACACTGTACATATATACCCACACAGCGCTGTGATACCGGTACTGCCAGGAGAGGTGTACGTCTGATAGTAATATACACTGTACATATATACCCACACAGCGCTGTGATACCGGTACTGCCAGGAGAGATGTACATCTGATAGTAATATACACTGTACATATATACCCACACAGCGCTGTGATACCGGTACTGCCAGGAGAGATGTACGTCTGATAGTAATATACACTGTACATATATACCCACACAGCACTGTGATACCGGTACTGCCAGGAGAGATGTACGTCTGATAGTAATATACACTGTACATATATACCCACACAGCGCTGTGATACCGGTACTGCCAGGAGAGATGTACGTCTGATAGTAATATACACTGTACATATATACCCACACAGCGCTGTGATACCTGTACTGCCAGGAGAGATGTACGTCTGATAGTAATATACACTGTACATATATACCCACACAGCGCTGTGATACCGGTACTGCCAGGAGAGATGTACGTCTGATAGTAATATACACACTGTACATATATACCCACACAGCACTGTGATACCGGTACTGCCAGGAGAGATGTACGTCTGATAGTAATATACACACTGTACATATATACCCACACAGCGCTGTGATACCGGTACTGCCAGGAGAGATGTACGTCTGATAGTAATATACACTGTACATATATACCCACACAGCACTGTGATACCGGTACTGCCAGGAGAGATGTACGTCTGATAGTAATATACACTGTACATATATACCCACACAGCGCTGTGATACCGGTACTGCCAGGAGAGATGTACGTCTGATAGTAATATACACTGTACATATATACCCACACAGCGCTGTGATACCTGTACTGCCAGGAGAGATGTACGTCTGATAGTAATATACACTGTACATATATACCCACACAGCGCTGTGATACCGGTACTGCCAGGAGAGATGTACGTCTGATAGTAATATACACTGTACATATATACCCACACAGCGCTGTGATACCGGTACTGCCAGGAGAGATGTACGTCTGATAGTAATATACACACTGTACATATATACCCACACAGCACTGTGATACCGGTACTGCCAGGAGAGATGTACGTCTGATAGTAATATACACACTGTACATATATACCCACACAGCGCTGTGATACCGGTACTGCCAGGAGAGATGTACGTCTGATAGTAATATACACTGTACATATATACCCACACAGCACTGTGATACCGGTACTGCCAGGAGAGATGTACGTCTGATAGTAATATACACTGTACATATATACCCACACAGCGCTGTGATACCTGTACTGCCAGGAGAGATGTACGTCTGATAGTAATATACACTGTATATATATACCCACACAGCGCTGTGATACCTGTACTGCCAGGAGAGATGTACGTCTGATAGTAATATACACTGTACATATATACCCACACAGCGCTGTGATACCGGTACTGCCAGGAGAGATGTACGTCTGATAGTAATATACACACTGTACATATATACCCACACAGCACTGTGATACCGGTACTGCCAGGAGAGATGTACGTCTGATAGTAATATACACACTGTACATATATACCCACACAGCGCTGTGATACCGGTACTGCCAGGAGAGATGTACAGTCATGTCCATAAATATTGGGACATTGACAGAATTCTCATATTGTGGCCTCTAGTCACCACCACAATGGCTTTGAAATGAAACAAACAAGATGTGATTTACCTGCAGACTTTCAGATTTAATTTGAGGGTAATTACATCCAAATCAGGTGAACGGTGTAGGAATTACAACAGTTTCAATATGTGCCTCCCACTTTTTAAGGGGCCAAAAGTAATGGGACAAACTAAACAATCCTAAATCTAACTTTCACTTTTTAATACTTTGTTGCAAATCCTTTGCAGGCAATTACAGCCTGAAGTCTGGAACGCATAGACATCACCAGACGCTGGGTTTCATCCCTGGTGATGCTCTGCCAGGCCTCTACTGCAAATGTCTTCAGTTCCTGCTTGTTCTTGGGGCATTTTCCCTTCAGTTTTGTCTTCATCAAGTGAAATGCATGCTCAATAGGATTCAGGTCAGGGGATTGACTTGGCCATTGCATAACATTCTACTTTTTAGCCTTAAAAAACTCTTTGGTTGCTTTTGCAGTATGCTTCGGGTCATTGTCCATCTGCACAGTGAAGCGCCGTCCAATGAGTTCTGAAGCATTTGACTGAATATGAGCATATAATATTGCCCGAAACACTTCAGAATTCATTCTGCTGCTTTTGTCAGCAGTCACATCATCAATAATACAAGGGAACCAGTTCCTTTGGCAGCCATACATGCCCACGCCATGACACTACCACCACCATGCTTCACTGATGAGGTGGCATGTTTTGGATCATGAGCAGTTCCTTTCCTTCTCTTCTCTTCCCATCACTCTGGTACAAGTTGATCTTTGTCTCATCTGTCAATAGGATGTTGTTCCAGAACTGTAATGGCTTTTTTAGATGTTGTTTGGCAAACTCTAATCTGGTATTCCTGTTTTTGTGGCTCACCAATGGTTTGCATCTTGTGGTGAACTCTCTATATTCACTCTTGTGAAGTCTTCTCTTGATTGTTGACTTTGACACATATACATCTACCTCCTGGAGAGTGTTCTTGATTTGGCCAACTGTTGTGAAGGGGTTTTTCTTCACCAGGGAAATAATTATTTTGTCATCCACCACAGTTGTTTTCCATGGTCTTCCGGGTCTTTTGGTGTTGCTGAGCTCTCCGGTGCGTTCTTTCTTTTTAAGAATGTTCCAAACAGTTGATTTGGCCACACCTAATGTTTTTGCTATCTCTCTGATGGGTTTGTTTTGATTTTTCAGCCTAATGATGGCTTCACTGATAGTGACAGCTCTTTGGATCTCATATTAAGAGTTGACAGCAACTGATTCCGTATGCAAATGTCACACCTAGAATCAACTCCAAACCTTTTACCTGCTTAATTGATAATGAAATAACGAGGGAATAGCCCACACCTGTCCATGAAATAGCTTTTGAGTTGATAGTCCCATTACTTTTGGCCCCTTAAAAAGTGGGAGGCACATATTGAAACTGTTGTAATTCCTACACCGTTCACCTGATTTGGATGTAATTACCCTCAAATTAAATCTGAAAGTCTGCAGTTAAATCACATCTTGTTTGTTTCATTTCAAAACCATTATGGTGGTGACTAGAGGCCAAAATATGAAAATTCTGTCAATGTCCCAATATTTATGGACCTGACTGTACGTCTGATAGTAATATACACTGTACATATATACCCACACAGCGCTGTGATACCGGTACTGCCAGGAGAGATGTACGTCTGATAGTAATATACACTGTACATATATACCCACACAGCGCTGTGATACCGGTACTGCCAGGAGAGGTGTACGTCATAGAACACATAAAACATGGAAGGAACATTCTGGAAAATGATTTAAATGCCTAAACTCCCCTGAAATGAGTCCTCCCAGGTGTATGTGAGCAGGACGGAGTATTGTACTATACATTGTATGATTGGTAGATCCCCTCAATAGCTGAGGAAGCCATTACTTATATAATACAGAGCTTGTGTCTCATACTGTACTGATTCAGAGATATGCACATGTTCAGTACTGGCCAGCAATCCCATCTGCAGTCCAGCAGAAGACCATGAGTGATTGACAGTCTGCTGCCATTTCTGGGTGGGAGGGGCAGTGATGGCCTCCATTTCCCCAAGCGGAGGTGTGTCATCGTCGTTTGGGGGGGGGAAAGGCCAGGATCTCTGTCAGCTGATGGACATCCTGGCATCTGACCCCATGGTCACTCAGCCGGCCAAAGGACATGCAGATGATTTGACACTGCATCCAAGGATGCAGCTTGGATCAGTAATACATGTAGGAGGTGTGACGCCTCCTGATGCATTACCAGAATAGTGCTATTACAGTTGCTACCATGTTAGCAGGTGTGATACCAACTCCATCTGAGCATGAATCACCCCCTATGACCAGGCAGCAGCCTAGAAGATTTCCATGGTAGGGTGGCTGAGCTTGTCTGCTTCAGGGAGGTAGAATCTCCTCAGACTGGCCTGATGTCCACACTGTACAGTGACTGCAAATGGGAAGCATTCGTCCTGTTATACCCCTTTTACACCAGAGCTAAAACCCCGGTTATTGCTGGGTCTACCCGGGTCGCAGCTCAGTGTAAAAGGGTCCTGAAAAAAAACCCAGTCAAGTGACCCAGCAATCCAACCCAGGTAGCTACCAGGGTCAGACCCAGTATGGACCAGGTTAATGGTGCAGTCTAAAGAGTGCAACCCGGGTTATCCAACTTGGATCATGCCTAAAATGAGCTGATTGGTGGTTGTGGAGCAGTCACCTCCCACTTTTTATGACCTCACAAGCAGAGCTGTAACCAGACTTTTTGGTGGCCTGTGCAAGAAAAAGCATTTCAAATAGGGACATAAGATGAGCACCCAAACGGCCATGACCTCATGGGGAAGGGCAAGGGAAGAGACAGGGGAGGCCAGGAGATGCTGGGGATAAATAATGGTATATAATATAGTGCACCTGAGAGAGGGCCATGACCTCATGGGGAAGGGCCAGGGAAGAGACAGGGGAGGCCAGGAGATGCTGGGGATAAATAGGGACATAATATAGTGCACCTGAGAGAGGGCCATGGCCTCATGGGGAAGGGCCAGGGAAGAGATAGGGGAGGCCAGGAGATGCTGGGGATAAATAATGGTATATAATATAGTGCACCTGAGAGAGGGCCATGGCCTCATGGGGAAGGGCCAGGGAAGAGATAGGGGAGGCCAGGAGATGCTGGGGATAAATAGGGACATAATATAGTGCACCTGAGAGAGGGCCATGGCCTCACGGGGAAGGGCCAGGAAAGAGATAGGGGAGGCCAGGAGATACTGGGGATAAATAGGGACATAATATAGTGCACCTGAGAGAGGGCCATGGCCTCATGGGGAAGGGTCAGGGAAGAGATAGGGGAGGCCAGGAGATGCTGGGGATAAATAGGGACATAATATAGTGCACCTGAGAGAGGGCCATGGCCTCACGGGAAAGGGCCAGGGAAGAGATAGGGGAGGCCAGGAGATGCTGGGGATAAAATAAGAGGAAGCTAGAAGTGAGAATGATAGTAAACAGAAAATGTACAGGCCTCAACAGCGCCCCCTGACCTGAGGTGTTCTGTGCCATGGCACAGGTCACACTACCCTAGTTATGGCCCTGCTCACAAGTTAAGCAGGGCAGACCCAGGTTCAGTGTGAACGGGATTGACCTGAGAATAACCCAGATCGATGGGTCTGACCTGGGTCTGACCTGGGTTGGAACCATGTCTGAAAACCCAGGACGGACCCGGGTTTTTGGTGAAAAGAGAAATTAGTGTCAGTCTGAGGTTGGGAAAAGCTGAATCACACTCAGACCAACTGACCTCATTAATCTGGAATATACATTTGGCGACAGAGATAATTAACAACATATTGTGCATTTGTCTATGGCTGTAGATTACTGCAGTGTTGTGGTGCCGAATTGCAGAAGGAAAAAGAATGGTTTCTATTTCACCATTAAAATATCCTTGTATTAAATATATTATTTTTTATCAGGTACACTAATTTTGCACAATTTGTTTTTCTTGTGGAATCCTGCTTCTCATTTCCAAATGATACCCCTTTTCCACTGCTGCAATAACACATGTTATTGATGGGTCTTCCCAGGTCGCTGCTCAGTCGAAAAGGGTCCCTGAAAATTAACCTGGGTCAAGTGATCTGGGAATCCAACCCGGGTAGCTACCAGGCTTGGACCTGGGATGGACCTGGGTAATGGTGCAGTGTTATACCCCTTTTACACGGGAGCTAAAACCCGGGTTTTTGAAGGGTTTACCCGGGCAGCTCCCTGGTGTAAAAGGGGAGAGGGTTGGATCGCCGGGTCGAGTGACCCGGTAATCCAACCCAGGTAACTAGAAGGGTTTAACACGGGCGCATTCCGGGTCACGATGACCTGGAGTGCGCTGCTAGCCGGCCGATTGGTCCGGCTTCTCCAAGCGACCACTTTCACTCCGCAAAAGCCGGGTCTATGCAAACCCGACTGCGGTGTGAGCGGTACTGACAGGGGAATATCCCGAGTCGGCACTGGCAAAATTCCGGGTCTGATCCAGAATGGAACTTTGTTCTAACTCCATGTCAGACCCGGAATTTAGGTGGAAAAGGGGTATAAATGGCACAACCCGGGTTATCCAACCTGGGTCATGCCTAAAATGAGCTGATTGGAGCAGTCACCTCCCACTTTTTATGACCTCACAAGTTTAGCAGGGCAGACCCACATTCAGTGTGAACGGGGCTGACCCAAGAATAACCCAGATCGAAGTTTCAGTGTAAACGGGGTCTGACCTGGGTATGACCTGGGTTGGAACCATGTCTGAAAACCCACGTCAGACCCAGATTTTTGGTGAAAAATGGGTATTAGTCTCCTTCCAAATTGGATGACATTCTGGTTGTTAGAGTACAGGAGGTTCTGAATAGGGGAAGTTTAATTATATATACTGTACACTGAATAGGCTTACCATACTATCCTTTTAAAACTGGGACACTCATAAATTATACAGGTTCTGTGACTGACTGACTTCAAGTCTGGATTTCATCTGATTCTAATGAGCCACAGAACCTGTGTAATTCACATGTGTTCCAAATTAAAGGGGTGATATGGGAAACCTATAATATATATACATATACCTCCCTACCTACCCTCCAACATGACCCGTCCCATTAGGTACAAAACACTCTGCTCCTGAACTTCCCACCTAATATATGATTGCAGTCACCTGTGTTGAACTAGGTAATTGATGAGACAGGTGTTTCAGCACAGGTGTCTGCAATCATAAAATAAGAGGGAAGTCCAGGAGCAGAGCATTTATTGCAGTGAAATTTTCTAGACTCCTCGTCACTCCAAGGTACCTAACCAGAGGGCCACGACCTGCTCACTCAGTGCAGGCAAAACCCAAATCACAATACGAGAGGTCACTGGTGAAGACCAATGAGTGGGTTGGACTCTGCGCCTCTAGTTGGTTTTAGCCAACACCTGGGATAGACCTTTATTGAGGACACTAGCACTATCACTTCCCTCACTGCCTCCTAGCCTTCCTAACTTGCCGGCTCTCTGTCCTCCTCAGAGGAATTCCCAGCTATGGATAATGACACCGGAAGGCCTATTATATCTGCCCGAGGATCAATACTCCAGCCTCTAGCAGTATATGTATATCTTTACTTACTACCCTTTGTATAGATGAACACAAGCTACATCAAGAACACTGGGGACTTTTTAACTAAAGTAAAGAAAATCATTATTCCAGAGGATGCTCTGCTTACCACAATGGATGTATGCTCATTGTATACAATTATGCCACACAATGATGGAAAATGCCTTGGTATCTGCCCCACGAGCCAACATCAAGCTAGGTTTCTAGTTTCTAGGTTTCTAGTTTCTAGGTTTCTAGTTTCTAGTTTCTAGGTTTCTAGTTTCTAGGTTTCTAGTTTCTAGGTTTCTAGTTTCTAGGTTTCTAGTTTCTAGTTTCTAGTTTCTAGGTTTCTAGTTTCTAGGTTTCTAGTTTCTAGGTTTCTAGTTTCTAGGTTTCTAGTTTCTAGGTTTCTAGTTTCTAGGTTTCTAGTTTCTAGTTTCTAGGTTTCTAGTTTCTAGGTTTCTAGTTTCTAGGTTTCTAGTTTCTAGGTTTCTAGGTTTCTAGTTTCTAGGTTTCTAGTTTCTAGGTTTCTAGGTTTCTAGTTTCTAGGTTTCTAGGTTTCTAGTTTCTAGGTTTCTAGTTTCTAGGTTTCTAGTTTCTAGGTTTCTAGGTTTCTAGTTTCTAGGTTTCTAGGTTTCTAGTTTCTAGGTTTCTAGGTTTCTAGTTTCTAGGTTTCTAGTTTCTAGGTTTCTAGTTTCTAGGTTTCTAGGTTTCTAGTTTCTAGGTTTCTAGGTTTCTAGTTTCTAGGTTTCTAGTTTCTAGGTTTCTAGTTTCTAGGTTTCTAGGTTTCTAGTTTCTAGGTTTCTAGGTTTCTAGTTTCTAGGTTTCTAGGTTTCTAGTTTCTAGGTTTCTAGTTTCTAGGTTTCTAGGTTTCTAGTTTCTAGGTTTCTAGTTTCTAGGTTTCTAGTTTCTAGTTTCTAGGTTTCTAGTTTCTAGGTTTCTAGTTTCTAGGTTTCTAGTTTCTAGTTTCTAGGTTTCTAGTTTCTAGGTTTCTAGTTTCTAGGTTTCTAGTTTCTAGGTTTCTAGTTTCTAGGTTTCTAGGTTTCTAGTTTCTAGGTTTCTAGTTTCTAGGTTTCTAGGTTTCTAGTTTCTAGGTTTCTAGGTTTCTAGTTTCTAGGTTTCTAGTTTCTAGGTTTCTAGTTTCTAGGTTTCTAGGTTTCTAGTTTCTAGGTTTCTAGGTTTCTAGTTTCTAGGTTTCTAGGTTTCTAGTTTCTAGGTTTCTAGTTTCTAGGTTTCTAGTTTCTAGGTTTCTAGGTTTCTAGTTTCTAGGTTTCTAGGTTTCTAGTTTCTAGGTTTCTAGTTTCTAGGTTTCTAGTTTCTAGGTTTCTAGGTTTCTAGTTTCTAGGTTTCTAGGTTTCTAGTTTCTAGGTTTCTAGGTTTCTAGTTTCTAGGTTTCTAGTTTCTAGGTTTCTAGTTTCTAGTTTCTAGGTTTCTAGTTTCTAGGTTTCTAGTTTCTAGGTTTCTAGTTTCTAGTTTCTAGGTTTCTAGTTTCTAGGTTTCTAGGTTTCTAGTTTCTAGGTTTCTAGTTTCTAGGTTTCTAGTTTCTAGGTTTCTAGTTTCTAGTTTCTAGGTTTCTAGTTTCTAGGTTTCTAGTTTCTAGGTTTCTAGGTTTCTAGTTTCTAGGTTTCTAGTTTCTAGTTTCTAGGTTTCTAGTTTCTAGGTTTCTAGGTTTCTAGTTTCTAGGTTTCTAGTTTCTAGTTTCTAGGTTTCTAGTTTCTAGGTTTCTAGGTTTCTAGTTTCTAGGTTTCTAGGTTTCTAGGTTTCTAGTTTCTAGGTTTCTAGTTTCTAGGTTTCTAGGTTTCTAGTTTCTAGGTTTCTAGTTTCTAGGTTTCTAGGTTTCTAGTTTCTAGGTTTCTAGTTTCTAGTTTCTAGGTTTCTAGTTTCTAGGTTTCTAGGTTTCTAGTTTCTAGGTTTCTAGTTTCTAGTTTCTAGGTTTCTAGTTTCTAGGTTTCTAGTTTCTAGGTTTCTAGTTTCTAGGTTTCTAGGTTTCTAGTTTCTAGGTTTCTAGGTTTCTAGTTTCTAGGTTTCTAGGTTTCTAGTTTCTAGGTTTCTAGGTTTCTAGGTTTCTAGTTTCTAGGTTTCTAGGTTTCTAGGTTTCTAGTTTCTAGGTTTCTAGTTTCTAGGTTTCTAGGTTTCTAGTTTCTAGGTTTCTAGTTTCTAGGTTTCTAGGTTTCTAGTTTCTAGGTTTCTAGTTTCTAGTTTCTAGGTTTCTAGTTTCTAGGTTTCTAGGTTTCTAGTTTCTAGGTTTCTAGTTTCTAGTTTCTAGGTTTCTAGTTTCTAGGTTTCTAGGTTTCTAGTTTCTAGGTTTCTAGGTTTCTAGTTTCTAGGTTTCTAGTTTCTAGGTTTCTAGGTTTCTAGGTTTCTAGTTTCTAGTTTCTAGGTTTCTAGTTTCTAGGTTTCTAGTTTCTAGGTTTCTAGGTTTCTAGTTTCTAGGTTTCTAGTTTCTAGTTTCTAGGTTTCTAGTTTCTAGGTTTCTAGTTTCTAGGTTTCTAGTTTCTAGGTTTCTAGTTTCTAGGTTTCTAGGTTTCTAGTTTCTAGGTTTCTAGTTTCTAGGTTTCTAGGTTTCTAGTTTCTAGGTTTCTAGGTTTCTAGTTTCTAGGTTTCTAGTTTCTAGGTTTCTAGTTTCTAGGTTTCTAGGTTTCTAGTTTCTAGGTTTCTAGGTTTCTAGTTTCTAGGTTTCTAGGTTTCTAGTTTCTAGGTTTCTAGTTTCTAGGTTTCTAGTTTCTAGGTTTCTAGGTTTCTAGTTTCTAGGTTTCTAGGTTTCTAGTTTCTAGGTTTCTAGTTTCTAGGTTTCTAGTTTCTAGGTTTCTAGGTTTCTAGTTTCTAGGTTTCTAGGTTTCTAGTTTCTAGGTTTCTAGGTTTCTAGTTTCTAGGTTTCTAGTTTCTAGGTTTCTAGTTTCTAGTTTCTAGGTTTCTAGTTTCTACGTTTCTAGTTTCTAGGTTTCTAGTTTCTAGTTTCTAGGTTTCTAGTTTCTAGGTTTCTAGGTTTCTAGTTTCTAGGTTTCTAGTTTCTAGGTTTCTAGTTTCTAGGTTTCTAGTTTCTAGTTTCTAGGTTTCTAGTTTCTAGGTTTCTAGGTTTCTAGTTTCTAGGTTTCTAGTTTCTAGTTTCTAGGTTTCTAGTTTCTAGGTTTCTAGGTTTCTAGTTTCTAGGTTTCTAGTTTCTAGTTTCTAGGTTTCTAGTTTCTAGGTTTCTAGGTTTCTAGTTTCTAGGTTTCTAGGTTTCTAGGTTTCTAGTTTCTAGGTTTCTAGTTTCTAGGTTTCTAGGTTTCTAGTTTCTAGGTTTCTAGTTTCTAGGTTTCTAGGTTTCTAGTTTCTAGGTTTCTAGTTTCTAGGTTTCTAGTTTCTAGGTTTCTAGGTTTCTAGTTTCTAGGTTTCTAGTTTCTAGTTTCTAGGTTTCTAGTTTCTAGGTTTCTAGTTTCTAGGTTTCTAGTTTCTAGGTTTCTAGGTTTCTAGTTTCTAGGTTTCTAGGTTTCTAGTTTCTAGGTTTCTAGGTTTCTAGTTTCTAGGTTTCTAGGTTTCTAGGTTTCTAGTTTCTAGGTTTCTAGGTTTCTAGGTTTCTAGTTTCTAGGTTTCTAGGTTTCTAGTTTCTAGGTTTCTAGTTTCTAGGTTTCTAGGTTTCTAGTTTCTAGGTTTCTAGTTTCTAGTTTCTAGGTTTCTAGGTTTCTAGTTTCTAGGTTTCTAGGTTTCTAGTTTCTAGGTTTCTAGTTTCTAGGTTTCTAGTTTCTAGGTTTCTAGGTTTCTAGTTTCTAGGTTTCTAGTTTCTAGGTTTCTAGGTTTCTAGTTTCTAGGTTTCTAGGTTTCTAGTTTCTAGGTTTCTAGTTTCTAGGTTTCTAGGTTTCTAGTTTCTAGGTTTCTAGGTTTCTAGTTTCTAGGTTTCTAGTTTCTAGGTTTCTAGTTTCTAGGTTTCTAGGTTTCTAGTTTCTAGGTTTCTAGTTTCTAGTTTCTAGGTTTCTAGTTTCTAGGTTTCTAGGTTTCTAGTTTCTAGGTTTCTAGGTTTCTAGTTTCTAGGTTTCTAGTTTCTAGGTTTCTAGTTTCTAGGTTTCTAGGTTTCTAGTTTCTAGGTTTCTAGTTTCTAGGTTTCTAGTTTCTAGTTTCTAGGTTTCTAGTTTCTAGGTTTCTAGTTTCTAGGTTTCTAGTTTCTAGGCTTCTAGTTTCTAGTTTCTAGTTTCTAGGTTTCTAGTTTCTAGGTTTCTAGTTTCTAGGTTTCTAGTTTCTAGGTTTCTAGTTTCTAGGTTTCTAGTTTCTAGGTTTCTAGGTTTCTAGTTTCTAGGTTTCTAGTTTCTAGTTTCTAGGTTTCTAGTTTCTAGGTTTCTAGTTTCTAGGTTTCTAGTTTCTAGGTTTCTAGTTTCTAGTTTCTAGTTTCTAGGTTTCTAGTTTCTAGGTTTCTAGTTTCTAGGTTTCTAGGTTTCTAGGTTTCTAGGTTTCTAGTTTCTAGGTTTCTAGGTTTCTAGGTTTCTAGGTTTCTAGGTTTCTAGGTTTCTAGGTTTCTAGTTGACCTAGCTGAACTTGTTTTTCTGCAATAAACATTTTAAATATTAGGATCACTACTACCTGCAACGCTCAGGAATGGCTATGGGATTAAATTTAGTATCGGCCTATGGCAACCTATATGTGGCAGAATATAGAGATCTTCCTACTCCCGAGATTCGGCAACCAGAAAATGGTATATATAAGATTCATTGATGACATCTTCATATTATGGAAAGGATCTGAGAAATCTTTTATGAAATGGTTGAATATTTGAATGGAATGGAGCACCCTGTCAAATTCACACAGCATATAGAAAGAAATACTGTGAACTTTCTGGAGACATCTGTATTACATAATGGAGACAAGCTAGGCACCACCTTATTTAGAAAACCAACAGACCGGAACCTCTTCATGCTTGCCTCCAATCACCTCCCACCAGCACTTAAAGACAGCCTCCCTATTTCCCAATACCTCAGAGTCCTGAGTAATAATCCAATACTGACAAATCGAACACACAATTGGTAGAAATGACAAATAGGTTGAAAGAGAGAGGATACTCTCACACCCTCATGAACAAGTGTCTAGATAAGGCCCAAATCCGATTTACAAGCCCTACACAGAAAAACAAAAGAGATGGCCGTCTACTCTTCATCACAAAATATGACAACTTGGCAAAAAATATTGAGAAATCTGTAAAGCAACATTGGCCGATCATCAAAATAGACCCATCGCTATCTTTTTCTGATATCAGGGGACCCATGATGGCGTAAGGAAAGAGGCCCCAACTTAAATCAACTACTTATATGCCCAACATTACATCCTGACACAAGCCAATCCATTATTATAGTCATGCAAAATAAACCAGGAAGCTAACGATGCAGAGACTGCATCACGTGCAGCTCAATAATTCCAAGCCCAACATTAGCCCACCCACACATACGGGCAGAGCCATTAAAATCAAATGGAAACTGCATTGCGAAATGGAATATGTCATTTATGTCCTTATATGCCCATGTGGCTTATACTACATAGGTCTTACATCTACGAATTTCCAAGAGAGGATGGCCAACCATCAAGCCTCTATAAGAGCAGCATTATTGATGGGCCAGTCAAATAAACAAGTATTTATTTATTATCAGTTATTTATATAGCGCATACATATTCCACAGCGCTTTACAGAGAATATTTGTCCATTCACATCTGTCCCTGCCCCAGTGGAGCTTACACACTATATTCCCTACCACACACACATACAACTAGGGTTAATTTTTGTTGGGTGCCAATTAACCTACCAGTATATTTTTGGAGATTGGGAGGAAACCGGAGCACCCGAAGGCAACCCACCCAAGCACAGGGAGAATATACAAACTCCACACAGGGCCACACAGTAGCGAGACAATTTGCCTTGAGGGGACACCAGGTGGCTAGTCTCAAATGTAAACTCATAGACTGGGTACTTTCACCAGAACGTGGTGGTGACAGGCTACGCCTACTCAAGAGAACTGAGAGCCAATGGATTTACAGACTAGGTACTCCCACCCGAATGTGGTGGTGACAGGCTACTCCAACTCAAGAGAACTGAGAGCCAATGGATTTACAGACTAGGTACTCCCACCCGAATGTGGTGGTGACAGGCTACTCCAACTCAAGAGAACTGAGAGCCAATGGATATACAGACTGGGTACTCCCACCCGAATGTGGTGGTGACAGGCTACGCCAACTCAAGAGAACTGAGAGCCAATGGATATACAGACTGGGAACTCCCACCCGAATGTGGTGGTGACAGGCTACGCCAACTCAAGAGAACTGAGAGCCAATGGATATACAGACTGGGTACTCCCACCCAAATGTGGTGGTGACAGGCTACGCCAACTCAAGAGAACTGAGAGCCAATGGATTTACAGACTGGGTACTCCCACTCGAATGTGGTGGTGACAGGCTACGCCAACTCAAGAGAACTGAGAGCCAATGGATATACAGACTGGGTACTCCCACCCGAATGTGGAGGTGACAGGCTACGCCAACTCAAGAGAACTAAGAGCAAATGGATATACAGACTGGACACAGTCACTTCTTGAGGACTTAATGAGATTTGCCCATTGAACATTTTCTTGTGAACTAGACGTCTAACATTCTTCTATGTGTAGGTCTTTTATTAATATAGCCCAATATTCATTATATATATATATTTGCTGAACCCAATACCAATACAGCAACCCTATATAGTAAAGCCCCTATACCCAATAGGCAATTGTATCATATATGATATACTGTAAGTATGTATAAGCTACACCCTATACTGTAAGTATGTATAAGTTACACCCTATACTGTAAGTATGTATAAGCTACACCCTATGCTGTATGTATAAACTACACCCTATACTGTAAGTATGTATAAGCTACACCCTATATTGTAAGTATGTATAAGCTACACCCTATACTGTAAGTACGTATAAGCTACACCCTATACTGTAAGTATGTAAAATCTACACCCTATGCTGTAAGTATGTATAAGCTACACCCTATGCTGTAAATACGCATAAGCTACACCCTATACTGTAAGTAAGTATAAGCTACACCCTATACTGTAAGTAAGTATAAGCTACACCCTATGCTGTAAGTATGTATAAGCTACACCCTATACTGTAAGTATGTATAAACTACACCCTATGCTGTAAGTAAGTATAAGCTACACCCTATGCTGTAAGTAAGTATAAGCTACACCCTATGCTGTAAGTAAGTATAAGCTACACCCTATGCTGTAAGTAAGTATAAGCTACACCCTATACTGTAAGTACGTATAAGCTACACCCTATACTGTAAGTAAGTATAAGCTACACCCTATACTGTAAGTAAGTATAAGCTACACCCTATGCTGTAAGTAAGTATAAGCTACACCCTATGCTGTAAGTAAGTATAAGCTACACCCTATACTGTAAGTATGTATAAGCTACACCCTATGCTGTAAGTATGTATAAGCTACACCCTATACTGTAAGTATGTATAAGCTACACCCTATACTGTAAGTATGTATAAGCTACACCCTATGCTGTATGTATGTATAAACTACACCCTATACTGTAAGTATGTATAAGCTACACCCTATACTGTAAGTATGTATAAGCTACACCCTATACTGCAAGTATGTATAAGCTACACCCTATGCTGTATGTATGTATAAGCTACACCCTATACTGTAAGTATGTATAAGCTACACCCTATACTGCAAGTATGTATAAGCTACACCCTATGCTGTATGTATGTATAAGCTACACCCTATACTGTAAGTATGTATAAGCTACACCCTATACTGTAAGTATGTATAAGCTACACCCTATGCTGTAAGTATGTATAAGCTACACCCTATACTGTAAGTATGTATAAGCTACACCCTATACTGTAAGTATGTATAAGCTACACCCTATACTGTAAGTATGTATAAGCTACACCTATACTGTAAGTATGTATAAGCTACACCCTATACTGCAAGTATGTATAAGCTACACCCTATGCTGTAAGTATGTATAAGCTACACCCTATACTGTATGTATGTATAAGCTACACCCTATGCTGTAAGTATGTATAAGCTACACCCTATACTGTAAGTATGTATAAGCTACACCTATACTGTAAGTATGTATAAGCTACACCCTATACTGCAAGTATGTATAAGCTACACCCTATGCTGTAAGTATGTATAAGCTACACCCTATACTGTATGTATGTATAAGCTACACCCTATGCTGTAAGTATGTATAAGCTACATCCTATGCTGTAAGTATGTATAAGCTACACCCTATGCTGTAAGTATGTATAAGCTACACCCTATGCTGTAAGTATGTATAAGCTACACCCTATACTGTAAGTATGTATAAGCTACACCCTATACTGTAAGTATGTATAAGCTACACCCTATACTGTAAGTATGTATAAGCTACACCCTATACTGTAAGTATGTATAAGCTACACCCTATGCTGTAAGTATGTATAAGCTACACCCTATGCTGTAAGTATGTATAAGCTACATCCTATACTGTAAGTATGTATAAGCTACACCCTATACTGTATGTATGTATAAGCTACACCCTATGCTGTATGTATGTATAAGCTACACCCTATACTGTATGTATGTATAAGCTACACCCTATGCTGTAAGTATGTATAAGCTACACCCTATGCTGTAAGTATGTATAAGCTACACCCTATACTGTAAGTATGTATAAGCTACACCCTATACTGTAAGTATGTATAAGCTACACCCTATGCTGTAAGTATGTATAAGCTACACCCTATGCTGTATGTATGTATAAGCTACACCTACACCCTATGCTGTATGTATGTATAAGCTACACCTACACCCTATACTGTAAGTATGTATAAGCTACACCCTATACTGTATGTATGTATAAGCTACACCTACACCCTATACTGTATGTATGTATAAGCTACACCCTATACTGTATGTATGTATAAGCTACACCCTATGCTGTAAGTAAGTATAAGCTACACCCTATACTGTAAGTATGTATAAGCTACACCCTATACTGTAAGTATGTATAAGCTACACCCTATACTGTAAGTATGTATAAGCTACACCCTATGCTGTAAGTATGTATAAGCTACACCCTATGCTGTAAGTATGTATAAGCTACACCCTATACTGTAAGTATTTGCTACACCCTAAACTGTAAGTATGTATAAGCTACACCCTATACTGTGAGTATGTATAAGCTACACCCTATGCTGTAAGTACGTATAAGCTACACCCTATGCTGTAAGTACGTATAAGCTACACCCTATACTGTAAGTACGTATAAGCTACACCCTATACTGTAAGTATGTATAAGCTACACCCTATGCTGTATGTATGTATAAGCTACACCCTATACTGTATGTATGTATGTATAAGCTACACCCTATACTGTAAGTACGTATAAGCTACACCCTATGCTGTAAGTACGTATAAGCTACACCCTATACTGTAAGTACGTATAAGCTACACCCTATACTGTAAGTACGTATAAGCTACACCCTATGCTGTAAGTACGTATAAGCTACACCCTATGCTGTAAGTACGTATAAGCTACACCCTATGCTGTATGTATGTATAAGCTGCACCCTATACTGTAAGTATGTATAAGCTACACCCTATACTGTAAGTATGTATAAGCTACACCCTATGCTGTATGTATGTATAAGCTACACCCTATGCTGTATGTATGTATAAGCTACAACCTATACTGTAAGTATGTATAAGCTACACCCTATACTGTAAGTATGTATAAGCTACACCCTATGCTGTAAGTATGTATAAGCTACACCCTATACTGTAAGTATGTATAAGCTACACCCTATGCTGTAAGTATGTATAAGCTACACCCTATGCTGTATGTATGTATAAGCTACATCCTATACTGTAAGTATGTATAAGCTACACCCTATGCTGTAAGTATGTATAAGCTACACCCTATGCTGTAAGTATGTATAAGCTACACCCTATGCTGTAAGTATGTATAAGCTACATCCTATACTGTAAGTATGTATAAGCTACACCCTATACTGTATGTATGTATAAGCTACACCCTATGCTGTAAGTATGTATAAGCTACACCCTATACTGTAAGTATGTATAAGCTACACCCTATACTGTAAGTATGTATAAGCTACACCCTATACTGTAAGTATGTATAAGCTACACCCTATGCTGTAAGTATGTATAAGCTACATCCTATACTGTAAGTATGTATAAGCTACACCCTATACTGTATGTATGTATAAGCTACACCCTATGCTGTATGTATGTATAAGCTACACCCTATACTGTATGTATGTATAAGCTACACCCTATGCTGTAAGTATGTATAAGCTACACCCTATACTGTAAGTATGTATAAGCTACACCCTATACTGTAAGTATGTATAAGCTACACCCTATGCTGTAAGTATGTATAAGCTACACCCTATACTGTAAGTATGTATAAGCTACACCCTATACTGTATGTATGTATAAGCTACACCTACACCCTATACTGTATGTATGTATAAGCTACACCCTATACTGTATGTATGTATAAGCTACACCCTATGCTGTAAGTAAGTATAAGCTACACCCTATACTGTAAGTATGTATAAGCTACACCCTATACTGTAAGTATGTATAAGCTACACCCTATACTGTAAGTATGTATAAGCTACACCCTATACTGTAAGTATGTATAAGCTACACCCTATGCTGTAAGTATGTATAAGCTACACCCTATACTGTAAGTATGTATAAGCTACACCCTATGCTGTAAGTATGTATAAGCTACACCCTATACTGTAAGTATTTGCTACACCCTAAACTGTAAGTATGTATAAGCTACACCCTATGCTGTAAGTACGTATAAGCTACACCCTATGCTGTAAGTACGTATAAGCTACACCCTATGCTGTAAGTACGTATAAGCTACACCCTATGCTGTAAGTACGTATAAGCTACACCCTATGCTGTAAGTACGTATAAGCTACACCCTATGCTGTAAGTACGTATAAGCTACACCCTATACTGTAAGTACGTATAAGCTACACCCTATACTGTAAGTACGTATAAGCTACACCCTATGCTGTAAGTACGTATAAGCTACACCCTATACTGTAAGTACGTATAAGCTACACCCTATGCTGTATGTATGTATAAGCTGCACCCTATACTGTAAGTATGTATAAGCTACACCCTATGCTGTAAGTATGTATAAGCTACACCCTATACTGTAAGTATGTATAAGCTACACCCTATACTGTAAGTATGTATAAGCTACACCCTATGCTGTATGTATGTATAAGCTACACCCTATGCTGTATGTATGTATAAGCTACAACCTATACTGTAAGTATGTATAAGCTACACCCTATACTGTAAGTATGTATAAGCTACATCGTATACTGTAAGTATGTATAAGCTACACCCTATACTGTAAGTATGTATAAGCTACACCCTATACTGTAAGTATGTATAAGCTACACCCTATGCTGTAAGTATGTATAAGCTACATCGTATACTGTAAGTATGTATAAGCTACACCCTATACTGTAAGTATGTATAAGCTACACCCTATACTGTAAGTATGTATAAGCTACATCGTATACTGTAAGTATGTATAAGCTACACCCTATACTGTAAGTATGTATAAGCTACATCGTATACTGTAAGTATGTATAAGCTACACCCTATACTGTATGTATGTATAAGCTACACCCTATACTGTAAGTATGTATAAGCTACACCCTATACTGTAAGTATGTATAAGCTGCACCCTATACTGTAAGTAAGTATAAGCTACACCCTATACTGTATGTATGTATAAGCTACACCCTATACTGTAAGTATGTATAAGCTACACCCTATACTGTAAGTATGTATAAGCTACACCCTATACTGTATGTATGTATAAGCTACACCCTATACTGTATGTATGTATAAGCTACACCCTATACTGTAAGTATGTATAAGCTACACCCTATACTGTAAGTATGTATAAGCTACACCCTATACTGTAAGTATGTATAAGCTACACCCTATACTGTAAGTATGCATAAGCTGCACCCTATGCTGTAAGTATGTATAAGCTACACCCTATACTGTAAGTATGTATAAGCTACACCCTATACTGTAAGTATGTATAAGCTACACCCTATACTGTAAGTATGTATAAGCTACACCCTATGCTGTATGTACGTATAAGCTACACCCTATACTGTAAGTACGTATAAGCTACACCCTATACTGTAAGTACGTATAAGCTACACCCTATGCTGTAAGTACGTATAAGCTACACCCTATGCTGTAAGTACGTATAAGCTACACCCTATGCTGTAAGTACGTATAAGCTACACCCTATACTGTAAGTACGTATAAGCTACACCCTATACTGTAAGTACGTATAAGCTACACCCTATACTGTAAGTACGTATAAGCTACACCCTATACTGTAAGTATGTATAAGCTACACCCTATACTGTAAGTATGTATAAGCTGCACCCTATACTGTAAGTAAGTATAAGCTACACCCTATACTGTATGTATGTATAAGCTACACCCTATACTGTAAGTATGTATAAGCTACACCCTATACTGTAAGTATGTATAAGCTACACCCTATACTGTATGTATGTATAAGCTACACCCTATACTGTATGTATGTATAAGCTACACCCTATACTGTAAGTATGTATAAGCTACACCCTATACTGTAAGTATGTATAAGCTACACCCTATACTGTAAGTATGCATAAGCTGCACCCTATGCTGTAAGTATGTATAAGCTACACCCTATACTGTAAGTACGTATAAGCTACACCCTATACTGTAAGTACGTATAAGCTACACCCTATACTGTAAGTATGTATAAGCTACACCCTATACTGTAAGTACGTATAAGCTGCTACACCCTATGCTGTATGTACGTATAAGCTACACCCTATGCTGTAAGTACGTATAAGCTACACCCTATGCTGTAAGTACGTATAAGCTACACCCTATACTGTAAGTACGTATAAGTTACACCCTATACTGTAAGTATGTATAAGCTACACCTACACCCTATACTGTAAGTATGTATAAGCTACACCCTATACTGTAAGTATGTATAAGCTACACCTACACAGTATACTGTAAGTATGTATAAGCTACACCCTATACTGTATGTATGTATAAGCTACACCCTATGCTGTAAGTATGTATAAGCTACACCCTATACTGTAAGTATGTATAAGCTACACCCTATACTGTAAGTATGTATAAGCTACACCCTATACTGTAAGTATGTATAAGCTACACCCTATGCTGTAAGTATGTATAAGCTACACCCTATGCTGTAAGTATGTATAAGCTACATCCTATACTGTAAGTATGTATAAGCTACACCCTATACTGTATGTATGTATAAGCTACACCCTATGCTGTATGTATGTATAAGCTACACCCTATACTGTATGTATGTATAAGCTACACCCTATGCTGTAAGTATGTATAAGCTACACCCTATACTGTAAGTATGTATAAGCTACACCCTATACTGTAAGTATGTATAAGCTACACCCTATGCTGTAAGTATGTATAAGCTACACCCTATACTGTAAGTATGTATAAGCTACACCCTATACTGTATGTATGTATAAGCTACACCTACACCCTATACTGTATGTATGTATAAGAAACACCCTATACTGTATGTATGTATAAGCTACACCCTATGCTGTAAGTAAGTATAAGCTACACCCTATACTGTAAGTATGTATAAGCTACACCCTATACTGTAAGTATGTATAAGCTACACCCTATACTGTAAGTATATATAAGCTACACCCTATGCTGTAAGTATGTATAAGCTACACCCTATACTGTAAGTATGTATAAGCTACACCCTATACTGTAAGTATGTATAAGCTACACCCTATACTGTAAGTATTTGCTACACCCTAAACTGTAAGTATGTATAAGCTACACCCTATACTGTGAGTATGTATAAGCTACACCCTATGCTGTAAGTACGTATAAGCTACACCCTATGCTGTAAGTACGTATAAGCTACACCCTATGCTGTAAGTACGTATAAGCTACACCCTATGCTGTAAGTACGTATAAGCTACACCCTATGCTGTAAGTACGTATAAGCTACACCCTATACTGTAAGTACGTATAAGCTACACCCTATGCTGTAAGTACGTATAAGCTACACCCTATACTGTAAGTACGTATAAGCTACACCCTATGCTGTATGTATGTATAAGCTGCACCCTATACTGTAAGTATGTATAAGCTACACGCTATGCTGTAAGTATGTATAAGCTACACCCTATACTGTAAGTATGTATAAACTACACCCTATACTGTAAGTATGTATAAGCTACACCCTATGCTGTATGTATGTATAAGCTACACCCTATGCTGTATGTATGTATAAGCTACACCCTATGCTGTATGTATGTATAAGCTACAACCTATACTGTAAGTATGTATAAGCTACACCCTATACTGTAAGTATGTATAAGCTACATCGTATACTGTAAGTATGTATAAGCTACACCCTATACTGTAAGTATGTATAAGCTACACCCTATACTGTAAGTATGTATAAGCTACACCCTATACTGTAAGTATGTATAAGCTACACCCTATGCTGTAAGTATGTATAAGCTACACCCTATACTGTAAGTACGTATAAGCTACACCCTATACTGTAAGTACGTATAAGCTACACCCTATGCTGTAAGTACGTATAAGCTACACCCTATGCTGTAAGTACGTATAAGCTACACCCTATGCTGTAAGTACGTATAAGCTACACCCTATACTGTAAGTACGTATAAGCTACACCCTATACTGTAAGTACGTATAAGCTACACCCTATACTGTAAGTATGTATAAGCTACACCCTATACTGTAAGTACGTATAAGCTGCTACACCCTATGCTGTATGTACGTATAAGCTACACCCTATGCTGTAAGTACGTATAAGCTACACCCTATACTGTAAGTACGTATAAGTTACACCCTATACTGTAAGTATGTATAAGCTACACCTACACCCTATACTGTAAGTATGTATAAGCTACACCCTATACTGTAAGTATGTATAAGCTACATCGTATACTGTAAGTATGTATAAGCTACACCCTATACTGTAAGTATGTATAAGCTACACCCTATGCTGTATGTATGTATAAGCTACACCCTATACTGTAAGTACGTATAAGCTACACCCTATACTGTAAGTACGTATAAGCTACACCCTATGCTGTAAGTACGTATAAGCTACACCCTATGCTGTAAGTACGTATAAGCTACACCCTATACTGTAAGTACGTATAAGCTACACCCTATACTGTAAGTACGTATAAGCTACACCCTATACTGTAAGTACGTATAAGCTACACCCTATACTGTAAGTACGTATAAGCTACACCCTATACTGTAAGTATGTATAAGCTACACCCTATACTGTAAGTACGTATAAGCTGCTACACCCTATGCTGTATGTACGTATAAGCTACACCCTATGCTGTAAGTACGTATAAGCTACACCCTATACTGTAAGTACGTATAAGCTACACCCTATACTGTAAGTATGTATAAGCTGCACCCTATACTGTAAGTATGTATAAGCTACACCCTATACTGTAAGTATGTATAAGCTACATCGTATACTGTAAGTATGTATAAGCTACACCCTATACTGTAAGTATGTATAAGCTACACCCTATGCTGTATGTATGTATAAGCTACACCCTATACTGTAAGTACGTATAAGCTACACCCTATACTGTAAGTACGTATAAGCTACACCCTATGCTGTAAGTACGTATAAGCTACACCCTATGCTGTAAGTACGTATAAGCTACACCCTATACTGTAAGTACGTATAAGCTACACCCTATACTGTAAGTACGTATAAGCTACACCCTATACTGTAAGTACGTATAAGCTACACCCTATACTGTAAGTATGTATAAGCTACACCCTATACTGTAAGTACGTATAAGCTGCTACACCCTATGCTGTATGTACATATAAGCTACACCCTATGCTGTAAGTACGTATAAGCTACACCCTATGCTGTAAGTACGTATAAGCTACACCCTATACTGTAAGTACGTATAAGTTACACCCTATACTGTAAGTATGTATAAGCTACACCTACACCCTATACTGTAAGTATGTATAAGCTACACCCTATACTGTAAGTATGTATAAGCTACACCTACACCCTATACTGTAAGTATGTATAAGCTACACCCTATGCTGTATGTATGTATAAGCTACACCCTATGCTGTAAGTATGTATAAGCTACACCCTATACTGTAAGTATGTATAAGCTACACCCTATACTGTAAGTATGTATAAGCTACACCCTATACTGTAAGTATGTATAAGCTACACCCTATGCTGTAAGTATGTATAAGCTACACCCTATGCTGTAAGTATGTATAAGCTACATCCTATACTGTAAGTATGTATAAGCTACACCCTATACTGTATGTATGTATAAGCTACACCCTATGCTGTATGTATGTATAAGCTACACCCTATACTGTATGTATGTATAAGCTACACCCTATGCTGTAAGTATGTATAAGCTACACCCTATACTGTAAGTATGTATAAGCTACACCCTATACTGTATGTATGTATAAGCTACACCCTATACTGTAAGTATGTATAAGCTACACCCTATGCTGTAAGTATGTATAAGCTACACCCTATACTGTAAGTATGTATAAGCTACACCCTATACTGTATGTATGTATAAGCTACACCTACACCCTATACTGTATGTATGTATAAGCTACACCCTATACTGTATGTATGTATAAGCTACACCCTATGCTGTAAGTAAGTATAAGCTACACCCTATACTGTAAGTATGTATAAGCTACACCCTATACTGTAAGTATGTATAAGCTACACCCTATACTGTAAGTATGTATAAGCTACACCCTATGCTGTAAGTATGTATAAGCTACACCCTATACTGTAAGTATGTATAAGCTACACCCTATACTGTAAGTATGTATAAGCTACACCCTATACTGTAAGTATTTGCTACACCCTAAACTGTAAGTATGTATAAGCTACACCCTATACTGTGAGTATGTATAAGCTACACCCTATGCTGTAAGTACGTATAAGCTACACCCTATGCTGTAAGTACGTATAAGCTACACCCTATGCTGTAAGTACGTATAAGCTACACCCTATGCTGTAAGTACGTATAAGCTACACCCTATGCTGTAAGTACGTATAAGCTACACCCTATGCTGTAAGTACGTATAAGCTACACCCTATACTGTAAGTACGTATAAGCTACACCCTATACTGTAAGTACGTATAAGCTACACCCTATGCTGTAAGTACGTATAAGCTACACCCTATACTGTAAGTACGTATAAGCTACACCCTATGCTGTATGTATGTATAAGCTGCACCCTATACTGTAAGTATGTATAAGCTACACCCTATGCTGTAAGTATGTATAAGCTACACCCTATGCTGTAAGTAAGTATAAGCTACACCCTATGCTGTAAGTATGTATAAGCTACACCCTATACTGTAAGTATGTATAAGCTACACCCTATGCTGTAAGTATGTATAAGCTACACCCTATACTGTAAGTATGTATAAGCTGCACCCTATACTGTAAGTATGTATAAGCTGCACCCTATACTGTAAGTATGTATAAGCTACACCCTATACTGTAAGTATGTATAAGATACACCCTATACTGTAAGTATGTATAAGCTGCACCCTATACTGTAAGTATGTATAAGCTACACCCTATACTGTAAGTATGTATAAGCTACACCCTATGCTGTAAGTATGTATAAGCTACACCCTATACTGTAAGTATGTATAAGCTACACCCTATACTGTAAGTATGTATAAGCTACACCCTATACTGTAAGTATGTATAAGCTACACCTACACCCTATACTGTATGTATGTATAAGCTACACCCTATACTGTAAGTATGTATAAGCTACACCCTATACTGTAAGTATGTATAAGCTACACCCTATGCTGTAAGTAAGTATAAGCTACACCCTATACTGTAAGTATGTATAAGCTACACCTACACCCTATACTGTATGTATGTATAAGCTACACCCTATACTGTAAGTATGTATAAGCTACACCCTATACTGTAAGTATGTATAAGCTACACCCTATGCTGTAAGTATGTATAAGCTACACCCTATGCTGTAAGTAAGTATAAGCTACACCCTATACTGTAAGTATGTATAAGCTACACCCTATGCTGTAAGTATGTATAAGCTACACCCTATACTGTATGTATGTATAAGCTGCACCCTATACTGTAAGTATGTATAAGCTACACCCTATACTGTAAGTATGTATAAGCTACACCCTATACTGTAAGTATGTATAAGCTACACCCTATGCTGTAAGTATGTATAAGCTACACCCTATACTGTAAGTATGTATAAGCTACACCCTATACTGTATGTATGTATAAGCTACACCCTATACTGTAAGTATGTATAAGCTACACCCTATACTGTAAGTATGTATAAGCTACACCCTATACTGTAAGTATGTATAAGCTACACCCTATACTGTAAGTATGTATAAGCTACACCCTATACTGTAAGTATGTATAAGCTACACCCTATGCTGTAAGTATGTATAAGCTACACCCTATGCTGTAAGTATGTATAAGCTACACCCTATACTGTAAGTATGTATAAGCTACACCCTATACTGTATATATGTATAAGCTACACCCTATACTGTAAGTATGTATAAGCTACACCCTATACTGTAAGTATGTATAAGCTACACCCTATGCTGTATGTATGTATAAGCTACACCCTATACTGTAAGTATGTATAAGCTACACCCTATACTGTAAGTATGTATAAGCTACACCCTATACTGTAAGTATGTATAAGCTACACCCTATACTGTATATATGTATAAGCTACACCCTATACTGTAAGTATGTATAAGCTACACCCTATACTGTAAGTATGTATAAGCTACACCCTATGCTGTATGTATGTATGTATAAGCTACACCCTATACTGTATGTATGTATAAGCTACACCCTATGCTGTAAGTATGTATAAGCTACACCCTATACTGTATGTATGTATAAGCTACACCCTATACTGTAAGTATGTATAAGCTACACCCTATGCTGTAAGTAAGTATAAGCTACACCCTATACTGTATGTATGTATAAGCTACACCCTATGCTGTAAGTATGTATAAGCTACACCCTATACTGTAAGTATGTATAAGCTACACCCTATACTGTAAGTATGTATAAGCTACACCCTATACTGTAAGTATGTATAAGCTACACCCTATGCTGTAAGTATGTATAAGCTACACCCTATACTGTAAGTATGTATAAGCTACACCCTATACTGTAAGTATGTATAAGCTACACCCTATACTGTAAGTATTTGCTACACCCTAAACTGTAAGTATGTATAAGCTACACCCTATACTGTGAGTACGTATAAGCTACACCCTATGCTGTAAGTACGTATAAGCTACACCCTATGCTGTAAGTACGTATAAGCTACACCCTATGCTGTAAGTACGTATAAGCTACACCCTATGCTGTAAGTACGTATAAGCTACACCCTATGCTGTAAGTACGTATAAGCTACACCCTATGCTGTAAGTACGCATAAGCTACACCCTATGCTGTAAGTATGTATAAGCTACACCCTATACTGTAAGTACGTATAAGCTACACCCTATGCTGTAAGTACGTATAAGCTACACCCTATACTGTAAGTACGTATAAGCTACACCCTATGCTGTATGTATGTATAAGCTACACCCTATACTGTATGTATGTATAAGCTGCACCCTATACTGTAAGTATGTATAAGCTACACCCTATGCTGTAAGTATGTATAAGCTACACCCTATGCTGTAAGTATGTATAAGCTACACCCTATACTGTAAGTATGTATAAGCTACACCCTATACTGTAAGTATGTATAAGCTACACCCTATACTGTATATATGTATAAGCTACACCCTATACTGTAAGTATGTATAAGCTACACCCTATACTGTAAGTATGTATAAGCTACACCCTATACTGTATGTATGTATAAGCTACACCCTATACTGTAAGTATGTATAAGCTACACCCTATACTGTAAGTATGTATAAGCTACACCCTATACTGTATGTATGTATAAGCTACACCCTATGCTGTATGTATGTATAAGCTACACCCTATACTGTATATATGTATAAGCTACACCCTATGCTGTAAGTATGTATAAGCTACACCCTATACTGTAAGTATGTATAAGCTACACCCTATGCTGTAAGTATGTATAAGCTACACCCTATACTGTATGTATGTATAAGCTACACCCTATACTGTAAGTATGTATAAGCTACACCCTATGCTGTATGTATGTATAAGCTACACCCTATGCTGTATGTATGTATAAGCTACACCCTATGCTGTATGTATGTATAAGCTGCACCCTATGCTGTATGTATGTATAAGCTACACCCTATGCTGTAAGTATGTATAAGCTACACCCTATACTGTAAGTATGTATAAGCTACACCCTATACTGTAAGTATGTATAAGCTACACCCTATACTGTATGTATGTATAAGCTACACCCTATACTGTAAGTATGTATAAGCTACACCCTATACTGTAAGTATGTATAAGCTACACCCTATACTGTAAGTATGTATAAGCTACACCCTATACTGTAAGTATGTATAAGCTACACCCTATGCTGTAAGTATGTATAAGCTACACCCTATACTGTAAGTATGTATAAGCTACACCCTATACTGTAAGTATGTATAAGCTACACCCTATACTGTATGTATGTATAAGCTACACCCTATACTGTAAGTATGTATAAGCTACACCCTATACTGTAAGTATGTATAAGCTACACCCTATGCTGTATGTATGTATAAGCTACACCCTATACTGTAAGTATGTATAAGCTACACCCTATGCTGTAAGTATGTATAAGCTACACCCTATGCTGTATGTATGTATAAGCTACACCCTATGCTGTAAGTATGTATAAGCTACACCCTATACTGTAAGTATGTATAAGCTACACCCTATACTGTAAGTATGTATAAGCTACACCCTATACTGTATATATGTATAAGCTACACCTACACCCTATACTGTAAGTATGTATAAGCTACACCCTATACTGTAAGTATGTATAAGCTACACACTATACTGTATGTATGTATAAGCTACACCCTATACTGTAAGTATGTATAAGCTACACCCTATACTGTAAGTATGTATAACCTACACCCTATACTGTAAGTATGTATAAGCTACACCCTATACTGTAAGTATTTGCTACACCCTAAACTGTAAGTATGTATAAGCTACACCCTATACTGTGAGTATGTATAAGCTACACCCTATACTGTAAGTACGTATAAGCTACACCCTATACTGTAAGTACGTATAAGCTACACCCTATACTGTAAGTACGTATAAGCTACACCCTATACTGTAAGTATGTATAAGCTACACCCTATACTGTAAGTACGTATAAGCTGCTACACCCTATGCTGTATGTACGTATAAGCTACACCCTATGCTGTAAGTACGTATAAGCTACACCCTATACTGTAAGTACGTATAAGTTACACCCTATACTGTAAGTATGTATAAGCTACAACTACACCCTATACTGTAAGTATGTATAAGCTACACCCTATACTGTAAGTATGTATAAGCTACATCGTATACTGTAAGTATGTATAAGCTACACCCTATACTGTAAGTATGTATAAGCTACACCCTATGCTGTATGTATGTATAAGCTACACCCTATACTGTAAGTACGTATAAGCTACACCCTATACTGTAAGTACGTATAAGCTACACCCTATGCTGTAAGTACGTATAAGCTACACCCTATGCTGTAAGTACGTATAAGCTACACCCTATACTGTAAGTACGTATAAGCTACACCCTATACTGTAAGTACGTATAAGCTACACCCTATACTGTAAGTACGTATAAGCTACACCCTATACTGTAAGTACGTATAAGCTACACCCTATACTGTAAGTACGTATAAGCTACACCCTATACTGTAAGTACGTATAAGCTGCTACACCCTATGCTGTATGTACGTATAAGCTACACCCTATACTGTATGTATGTATAAGCTACACCCTATACTGTAAGTATGTATAAGCTACACCCTATACTGTATGTATGTATAAGCTACACCCTATACTGTAAGTATGTATAAGCTACACCCTATGCTGTAAGTATGTATAAGCTACACCCTATGCTGTAAGTATGTATAAGCTACACCCTATACTGTAAGTATGTATAAGCTACACCCTATACTGTAAGTATGTATAAGCTACACCCTATACTGTAAGTATGTATAAGCTACACCCTATACTGTAAGTATGTATAAGCTACACCCTATACTGTATGTATGTATAAGCTACACCCTATGCTGTAAGTATGTATAAGCTGCACCCTATACTGTAAGTATGTATAAGCTACACCCTATACTGTATGTATGTATAAGCTACACCCTATACTGTAAGTATGTATAAGCTACACCCTATACTGTAAGTATGTATAAGCTACACCCTATGCTGTAAGTATGTATAAGCTACACCCTATGCTGTAAGTATGTATAAGCTACACCCTATACTGTAAGTATTTGCTACACCCTATACTGTAAGTATTTGCTACACCCTATACTGTAAGTATGTATAAGCTACACCCTATGCTGTATGTATGTATAAGCTACACCCTATACTGTAAGTATGTATAAGCTACACCCTATACTGTATGTATGTATAAGCTACACCCTATGCTGTAAGTATGTATAAGCTACACCCTATACTGTATGTATGTATAAGCTACACCCTATACTGTATGTATGTATAAGCTACACCCTATACTGTAAGTATTTATAAGCTACACCCTATACTGTAAGTATGTATAAGCTACACCCTATACTGTAAGTATGTATAAGCTGCACCCTATACTGTAAGTATGTATAAGCTGCACCCTATACTGTAAGTATGTATAAGCTGCACCCTATACTGTAAGTATGTATAAGCTACACCCTATACTGTATGTATGTATAAGCTACACCCTATACTGTATGTATGTATAAGCTACACCCTATACTGTAAGTATTTATAAGCTACACTCTATACTGTAAGTATGTATAAGCTACACCCTATACTGTATGTATGTATAAGCTACACCCTATACTGTAAGTATTTATAAGCTACACTCTATACTGTAAGTATGTATAAGCTACACCCTATACTGTATGTATGTATAAGCTACACCCTATACTGTATGTATGTATAAGCTACACCCTATACTGTAAGTATGTATAAGCTACACCCTATACTGTAAGTATGTATAAGCTACACCCTATACTGTAAGTATGTATAAGCTACACCCTATACTGTATGTATGTATAAGCTACACCCTATACTGTATGTATGTATAAGCTACACCCTATACTGTAAGTATTTATAAGCTACACTCTATACTGTAAGTATGTATAAGCTACACCCTATACTGTAAGTATTTATAAGCTACACCCTATACTGTATGTATGTATAAGCTGCACCGTATACTGTAAGTATGTATAAGCTGCACCCTATACTGTAAGTATGTATAAGCTACACCCTATACTGTATGTATGTATAAGCTACACCCTATACTGTAAGTATGTATAAGCTACACCCTATACTGTAAGTATGTATAAGCTACACCCTATACTGTAAGTATGTATAAGCTACACCCTATACTGTATGTATGTATAAGCTACACCCTATACTGTAAGTATGTATAAGCTACACCCTATACTGTAAGTATGTATAAGCTACACCCTATACTGTATGTATGTATAAGCTACACCCTATACTGTAAGTATGTATAAGCTACACCCTATACTGTATGTATGTATAAGCTACACCCTATACTGTAAGTATGTATAAGCTACACCCTATACTGTAAGTATGTATAAGCTGCACCCTATACTGTAAGTATGTATAAGCTACACCCTATACTGTATGTATGTATAAGCTACACCCTATACTGTATGTATGTATAAGCTACACCCTATACTGTAAGTACGTATAAGCTACACCCTATGCTGTAAGTATGTATAAGCTACACCCTATACTGTAAGTATGAATAAGCTACACCCTATACTGTAAGTATGTATAAGCTACACCCTATACTGTAAGTATGTATAAGCTACACCCTATACTGTAAGTATGTATAAGCTACACCCTATACTGTAAGTATGTATAAGCTACACCCTATACTGTAAGTAAGTATAAGCTACACCCTATGCTGTAAGTATGTATAAGCTACACCCTATACTGTAAGTATGTATAAGCTACACCCTATACTGTAAGTATGTATAAGCTACACCTACACCCTATACTGTAAGTATGTATAAGCTACACCCTATACTGTAAGTATGTATAAGCTACACCTACACCCTATAATGTAAATATGTATAAGCTACACCCTATACTGTAAGTATGTATAAGCTACACCTACACCCTATACTGTAAGTAAGTATAAGCTACACCCTATACTGTAAGTATGTATAAGCTGCACCCTATACTGTAAGTATGTATAAGCTACACCCTATACTGTAAGTATGTATAAGCTACACCCTATACTGTATGTATGTATAAGCTACACCCTATACTGTATGTATGTATAAGCTACACCCTATACTGTAAGTATGTATAAGCTACACCCTATGCTGTAAGTATGTATAAGCTACACCCTATGCTGTAAGTATGTATAAGCTACACCCTATACTGTAAGTACGTATAAGCTACACCCTATGCTGTAAGTATGTATAAGCTACACCCTATACTGTAAGTATGTATAAGCTACACCCTATACTGTAAGTATGTATAAGCTACACCCTATGCTGTAAGTATGTATAAGCTACACCCTATGCTGTAAGTATGTATAAGCTAAACCTACACCCTATACTGTAAGTATGTATAAGCTACACCCTATACTGTATGTATGTATAAGCTACACCCTATACTGTAAGTATGTATAAGCTACACCTACACCCTATACTGTAAGTATGTATAAGCTACACCCTATACTGTATGTATGTATAAGCTACACCCTATACTGTAAGTACGTATAAGCTACACCCTATGCTGGAAGTACGTATAAGCTACACCCTATGCTGTAAGTATGTATAAGCTACACCCTATACTGTAAGTATGTATAAGCTACACCCTATGCTGTAAGTATGTATAAGCTACACCCTATATTGTAAGTATGTATAAGCTACACCCTATGCTGTAAGTATGTATAAGCTACACCCTATACTGTAAGTATGTATAAGCTACACCCTATACTGTAAGTATGTATAAGCTACACCCTATGCTGTAAGTATGTATAAGCTACACCCTATACTGTAAGTATGTATAAGCTACACCCTATGCTGTAAGTATGTATAAGCTACACCCTATACTGTAAGTATGTATAAGCTACACCCTATACTGTATGTATGTATAAGCTACACCCTATGCTGTAAGTATGTATAAGCTACACCCTATGCTGTAAGTATGTATAAGCTACACCCTATACTGTAAGTATGTATAAGCTACACCCTATACTGTAAGTATGTATAAGCTACACCCTATACTGTAAGTATGTATAAGCTACACCCTATACTGTAAGTATGTATAAGCTACACCCTATACTGTATGTATGTATAAGCTACACCCTATACTGAAAGTATGTATAAGCTACACCCTATACTGTAAGTATGTATAAGCTACACCCTATGCTGTAAGTATGTATAAGCTACACACTATACTGTAAGTATGTATAAGCTACACCCTATACTGTATGTATGTATAAGCTACACCCTATACTGTAAGTATGTATAAGCTACACCCTATGCTGTAAGTATGTATAAGCTACACCCTATGCTGTAAGTATGTATAAGCTACACCCTATACTGTAAGTATGTATAAGCTACACCCTATACTGTATGTATGTATAAGCTACACCCTATACTGTAAGTATGTATAAGCTACACCCTATACTGTATGTATGTATAAGCTACACCCTATACTGTAAGTATGTATAAACTACACCCTATACTGTATGTATGTATAAGCTACACCCTATACTGTAAGTATGTATAAGCTACACCCTATGCTGTAAGTATTTATAAGCTACATCCTATGCTGTATGTATGTATAAGCTACACCCTATACTGTAAGTATGTATAAGCTACACCCTATACTGTAAGTATGTATAAGCTACATCCTATGCTGTAAGTATGTATAAGCTACACCCTATACTGTATGTATGTATAAGCTACACCCTATACTGTATATATGTATAAGCTACACCCTATACTGTAAGTATTTATAAGCTACACAATATGCTGTATGTATGTATAAGCTACACCCTATGCTGTATGTATGTATAAGCTACACCCTATACTGTAAGTATGTATAAGCTACACCCTTTGCTGTAAGTATGTATAAGCTACACCCTATGCTGTAAGTATGTATAAGCTACACCCTATACTGTACGTATGTATAAGCTACACCCTATACTGTAAGTATGTATAAGCTACACCCTATGCTGTAAGTATGTATAAGCTACACCCTATGCTGTAAGTATGTATAAGCTACACCCTATACTGTAAGTATGTATAAGCTACACCCTATACTGTATGTATGTATAAGCTACACCCTATACTGTATGTATGTATAAGCTACACCCTATACTGTAAGTATGTATAAGCTACACCCTATACTGTATGTATGTATAAGCTACACCCTATACTGTAAGTATGTATAAGCTACACCCTATACTGTATGTATGTATAAGCTACACCCTATACTGTATATATGTATAAGCTACACCCTATACTGTAAGTATTTATAAGCTACACAATATGCTGTAAGTATGTATAAGCTACACCCTATGCTGTAAGTATGTATAAGCTGCACCCTATACTGTAAGTATGTATAAGCTACACCCTATACTGTAAGTATGTATAAGCTACACCCTATGCTGTAAGTATGTATAAGCTACATCCTATACTGTAAGTATGTATAAGCTACACCCTATGCTGTATGTATGTATAAGCTACACCCTATACTGTATGTATGTATAAGCTACACCCTATGCTGTAAGTATGTATAAGCTACACCCTATACTGTAAGTATGTATAAGCTACATCCTATACTGTATGTATGTATAAGCTACACCCTATGCTGTAAGTATGTATAAGCTACATCCTATACTGTAAGTATGTATAAGCTACACCCTATACTGTAAGTATGTATAAGCTACACCCTATACTGTATGTATGTATAAGCTACACCCTATGCTGTAAGTATGTATAAGCTACACCCTATACTGTAAGTATGTATAAGCTACATCCTATACTGTATGTATGTATAAGCTACACCCTATGCTGTAAGTATGTATAAGCTGCACCCTATACTGTAAGTATGTATAAGCTACATCCTATACTGTAAGTATGTATAAGCTACATCCTATACTGTATGTATGTATAAGCTACACCCTATGCTGTATGTATGTATAAGCTACACCCTATACTGTATGTATGTATAAGCTACACCCTATGCTGTAAGTATGTATAAGCTACACCCTATGCTGTAAGTATGTATAAGCTACACCCTATACTGTAAGTATGTATAAGCTACACCCTATGCTGTATGTATGTATAAGCTACATCCTATACTGTAAGTATGTATAAGCTACACCCTATACTGTAAGTATGTATAAGCTACACCCTATACTGTAAGTATGTATAAGCTACACCCTATACTGTAAGTATGTATAAGCTACACCCTATACTGTATGTATGTATAAGCTACACCCTATGCTGTAAGTATGTATAAGCTACACCCTATACTGTAAGTATGTATAAGCTACACCCTATACTGTATGTATGTATAAGCTACACCTACACCCTATACTGTATGTATGTATAAGCTACACCCTATACTGTATGTATGTATAAGCTACACCCTATGCTGTAAGTAAGTATAAGCTACACCCTATACTGTAAGTATGTATAAGCTACACCCTATACTGTAAGTATGTATAAGCTACACCCTATACTGTAAGTATGTATAAGCTACACCCTATGCTGTAAGTATGTATAAGCTACACCCTATACTGTAAGTATTTGCTACACCCTAAACTGTAAGTATGTATAAGCTACACCCTATACTGTAAGTATGTATAAGCTACACCCTATGCTGTACGTATGTATAAGCTACACCCTATACTGTATGTATGTATGTATAAGCTACACCCTATACTGTAAGTATGTATAAGCTACACCCTATGCTGTAAGTACGTATAAGCTACACCCTATACTGTAAGTACGTATAAGCTACACCCTATACTGTAAGTACGTATAAGCTACACCCTATGCTGTAAGTACGTATAAGCTACACCCTATGCTGTATGTATGTATAAGCTGCACCCTATACTGTAAGTATGTATAAGCTACACCCTATGCTGTAAGTATGTATAAGCTACACCCTATACTGTAAGTATGTATAAGCTACACCCTATACTGTAAGTATGTATAAGCTACACCCTATGCTGTATGTATGTATAAGCTACACCCTATGCTGTATGTATGTATAAGCTACAACCTATACTGTAAGTATGTATAAGCTACACCCTATACTGTAAGTATGTATAAGCTACACCCTATGCTGTAAGTATGTATAAGCTACACCCTATGCTGTATGTATGTATAAGCTACATCCTATGCTGTAAGTATGTATAAGCTACACCCTATGCTGTAAGTATGTATAAGCTACACCCTATGCTGTAAGTATGTATAAGCTACACCCTATGCTGTAAGTATGTATAAGCTACATCCTATACTGTAAGTATGTATAAGCTACACCCTATACTGTATGTATGTATAAGCTACACCCTATGCTGTAAGTATGTATAAGCTACACCCTATACTGTAAGTATGTATAAGCTACACCCTATACTGTAAGTATGTATAAGCTACACCCTATACTGTAAGTATGTATAAGCTACACCCTATACTGTAAGTATGTATAAGCTACACCCTATACTGTAAGTATGTATAAGCTACACCCTATACTGTAAGTATGTATAAGCTACACCCTATACTGTAAGTATGTATAAGCTACACCCTATACTGTAAGTATGTATAAGCTACACCCTATGCTGTAAGTATGTATAAGCTACACCCTATACTGTAAGTATGTATAAGCTACACCCTATGCTGTAAGTATGTATAAGCTACACCCTATGCTGTAAGTATGTATAAGCTACATCCTATACTGTAAATATGTATAAGCTACACCCTATACTGTATGTATGTATAAGCTACACCCTATGCTGTATGTATGTATAAGCTACACCCTATACTGTATGTATGTATAAGCTACACCCTATGCTGTAAGTATGTATAAGCTACACCCTATACTGTAAGTATGTATAAGCTACACCCTATGCTGTAAGTATGTATAAGCTACACCCTATACTGTAAGTATGTATAAGCTACACCCTATACTGTATGTATGTATAAGCTACACCTACACCCTATACTGTATGTATGTATAAGCTACACCCTATACTGTATGTATGTATAAGCTACACCCTATGCTGTAAGTAAGTATAAGCTACACCCTATACTGTATGTATGTATAAGCTACACCCTATACTGTAAGTATGTATAAGCTACACCCTATGCTGTAAGTATGTATAAGCTACACCCTATACTGTAAGTATGTATAAGCTACACCCTATACTGTAAGTATGTATAAGCTACACCCTATACTGTAAGTATTTGCTACACCCTAAACTGTAAGTATGTATAAGCTACACCCTATACTGTGAGTACGTATAAGCTACACCCTATGCTGTAAGTACGTATAAGCTACACCCTATGCTGTAAGTACGTATAAGCTACACCCTATGCTGTAAGTACGTATAAGCTACACCCTATGCTGTAAGTACGTATAAGCTACACCCTATGCTGTAAGTACGTATAAGCTACACCCTATGCTGTAAGTACGTATAAGCTACACCCTATACTGTAAGTACGTATAAGCTACACCCTATACTGTAAGTACGTATAAGCTACACCCTATGCTGTAAGTACGTATAAGCTACACCCTATACTGTAAGTACGTATAAGCTACACCCTATGCTGTATGTATGTATAAGCTGCACCCTATACTGTTAGTATGTATAAGCTACACCCTATGCTGTAAGTATGTATAAGCTACACCCTATACTGTAAGTATGTATAAGCTACACCCTATACTGTAAGTATGTATAAGCTACACCCTATGCTGTATGTATGTATAAGCTACACCCTATGCTGTATGTATGTATAAGCTACAACCTATGCTGTAAGTATGTATAAGCTACACCCTATACTGTAAGTATGTATAAGCTACACCCTATACTGTAAGTATGTATAAGCTACACCCTATGCTGTAAGTATGTATAAGCTGCACCCTATGCTGTAAGTATGTATAAGCTGCACCCTATACTGTAAGTATGTATAAGCTACACCTTATACTGTATGTATGTATAAGCTACACCCTATACTGTAAGTATGTATAAGCTACACCCTATACTGTATGTATGTATAAGCTACACCCTATACTGTAAGTATGTATAAGCTGCACCCTATACTGTAAGTATGTATAAGCTACACCCTATACTGTATGTATGTATAAGCTACACCCTATGCTGTATGTATGTATAAGCTACACCCTATGCTGTATGTATGTATAAGCTACACCCTATACTGTATGTATGTATAAGCTACACCCTATGCTGTATGTATGTATAAGCTACACCCTATACTGTAAGTATGTATAAGCTACACCCTATACTGTAAGTATGTATAAGCTACACCCTATACTGTATGTATGTATAAGCTACACCCTATACTGTAAGTATGTATAAGCTGCACCCTATACTGTAAGTATGTATAAGCTACACCCTATACTGTAAGTATGTATAAGCTACACCCTATACTGTAAGTATGTATAAGCTACACCCTATACTGTAAGTATGTATAAGCTACACCCTATGCTGTATGTATGTATAAGCTACACCCTATACTGTAAGTACGTATAAGCTACACCCTATACTGTAAGTACGTATAAGCTACACCCTATGCTGTAAGTACGTATAAGCTACACCCTATGCTGTAAGTACGTATAAGCTACACCCTATGCTGTAAGTACGTATAAGCTACACCCTATACTGTAAGTACGTATAAGCTACACCCTATACTGTAAGTACGTATAAGCTACACCCTATACTGTAAGTACGTATAAGCTACACCCTATACTGTAAGTATGTATAAGCTACACCCTATACTGTAAGTACGTATAAGCTGCTACACCCTATGCTGTATGTACGTATAAGCTACACCCTATGCTGTAAGTACGTATAAGCTACACCCTATGCTGTAAGTACGTATAAGCTACACCCTATACTGTAAGTACGTATAAGTTACACCCTATACTGTAAGTATGTATAAGCTACACCTACACCCTATACTGTAAGTATGTATAAGCTACACCCTATACTGTAAGTATGTATAAGCTACACCTACACCCTATACTGTAAGTATGTATAAGCTACACCCTATACTGTAAGTATGTATAAGCTACACCCTATACTGTAAGTATGTATAAGCTACACCCTATACTGTATGTATGTATAAGCTACACCTACATCCTATGCTGTAAGTAAGTATAAGCTACACCCTATACTGTATGTATGTATAAGCTACACCCTATACTGTAAGTATGTATAAGCTACACCCTATACTGTAAGTACGTATAAGCTACACCCTATGCTGTATGTATGTATAAGCTACACCCTATACTGTAAGTACGTATAAGCTACACCCTATGCTGTAAGTACGTATAAGCTACACCCTATACTGTAAGTACGTATAAGCTACACCCTATACTGTAAGTACGTATAAGCTACACCCTATACTGTAAGTATGTATAAGCTACACCCTATGCTGTAAGTATGTATAAGCTACACCCTATACTGTAAGTATGTATAAGCTACACCCTATACTGTAAGTATGTATAAGCTACACCCTATACTGTATGTATGTATAAGCTACACCCTATACTGTAAGTATGTATAAGCTACACCCTATACTGTATGTATGTATAAGCTACACCCTATACTGTAAGTATGTATAAGCTACACCCTATGCTGTAAGTATGTATAAGCTACACCCTATACTGTAAGTATGTATAAGCTACACCCTATACTGTATGTATGTATAAGCTACACCCTATACTGTAAGTATGTATAAGCTACACCCTATACTGTAAGTATGTATAAGCTACACCCTATACTGTAAGTATGTATAAGCTACACCCTATGCTGTATGTATGTATAAGCTACACCCTATACTGTAAGTATGTATAAGCTACACCCTATACTGTATGTATGTATAAGCTACACCCTATGCTGTAAGTATGTATAAGCTACACCCTATACTGTATGTATGTATAAGCTACACCCTATACTGTATGTATGTATAAGCTACACCCTATACTGTATGTATGTATAAGCTACACCCTATACTGTAAGTATGTATAAGCTACACCCTATACTGTATGTATGTATAAGCTGCACCCTATACTGTAAGTATGTATAAGCTGCACCCTATACTGTAAGTATGTATAAGCTGCACCCTATACTGTAAGTATGTATAAGCTGCATCCTATGCTGTAAGTATGTATAAGCTACACCCTATGCTGTATGTATGTATAAGCTACACCCTATACTGTAAGTATTTATAAGCTACACCCTATACTGTAAGTATGTATAAGCTACACCCTATACTGTATGTATGTATAAGCTACACCCTATACTGTAAGTATTTATAAGCTACACCCTATACTGTAAGTATGTATAAGCTACACCCTATACTGTATGTATGTATAAGCTGCACCCTATACTGTAAGTATGTATAAGCTGCACCCTATACTGTAAGTATGTATAAGCTACACCCTATACTGTAAGTATGTATAAGCTACACCCTATACTGTAAGTATGTATAAGCTACACCCTATACTGTATGTATGTATAAGCTACACCCTATACTGTATGTATGTATAAGCTACACCCTATACTGTAAGTATGTATAAGCTACACACTATACTGTAAGTATGTATAAGCTACACCCTATACTGTAAGTATGTATAAGCTACACCCTATACTGTAAGTATGTATAAGCTACACCCTATACTGTAAGTATGTATAAGCTACACCCTATACTGTATGTATGTATAAGCTACACCCTATACTGTAAGTATGTATAAGCTACACCCTATACTGTATGTATGTATAAGCTACACCCTATACTGTAAGTATGTATAAGCTACACCCTATACTGTATGTATGTATAAGCTACACCCTATACTGTAAGTATGTATAAGCTACACCCTATACTGTAAGTATGTATAAGCTACACCCTATACTGTATGCATGTATAAGCTGCACCCTATACTGTAAGTATGTATAAGCTGCACCCTATACTGTATGTATGTATAAGCTACACCCTATACTGTATGTATGTATAAGCTACACCCTATACTGTAAGTACGTATAAGCTACACCCTATGCTGTAAGTATGTATAAGCTACACCCTATGCTGTAAGTATGTATAAGCTACACCCTATACTGTAAGTATGTATAAGCTACACCCTATACTGTAAGTATGTATAAGCTACACCCTATACTGTATGTATGTATAAGCTACACCCTATACTGTAAGTATGTATAAGCTACACCCTATACTGTAAGTATGTATAAGCTACACCCTATACTGTAAGTATGTATAAGCTACACCCTATACTGTAAGTAAGTATAAGCTACACCCTATGCTGTAAGTATGTATAAGCTACACCCTATACTGTAAGTATGTATAAGCTACACCCTATACTGTAAGTATGTATAAGCTACACCTACACCCTATACTGTAAGTATGTATAAGCTACACCCTATACTGTAAGTATGTATAAGCTACACCTACACCCTATACTGTAAGTATGTATAAGCTACACCCTATACTGTAAGTATGTATAAGCTACACCTACACCCTATACTGTAAGTAAGTATAAGCTACACCCTATACTGTAAGTATGTATAAGCTGCACCCTATACTGTAAGTATGTATAAGCTACACCCTATACTGTAAGTATGTATAAGCTACACCCTATACTGTATGTATGTATAAGCTACACCCTATACTGTATGTATGTATAAGCTACACCCTATACTGTAAGTATGTATAAGCTACACCCTATGCTGTAAGTATGTATAAGCTACACCCTATGCTGTAAGTACGTATAAGCTACACCCTATGCTGTAAGTACGTATAAGCTACACCCTATACTGTAAGTACGTATAAGCTACACCCTATGCTGTAAGTATGTATAAGCTACACCCTATACTGTAAGTACGTATAAGCTACACCCTATGCTGTAAGTATGTATAAGCTACACCCTATACTGTAAGTATGTATAAGCTACACCCTATACTGTAAGTATGTATAAGCTACACCCTATGCTGTAAGTATGTATAAGCTACACCCTATGCTGTAAGTAAGTATAAGCTACACCCTATACTGTATGTATGTATAAGCTACACCCTATACTGTAAGTATGTATAAGCTACACCTACACCCTATACTGTAAGTATGTATAAGCTACACCCTATACTGTATGTATGTATAAGCTACACCCTATACTGTAAGTATGTATAAGCTACACCTACACCCTATACTGTAAGTATGTATAAGCTACACCCTATACTGTATGTATGTATAAGCTACACCCTATACTGTAAGTACGTATAAGCTACACCCTATGCTGTAAGTACGTATAAGCTACACCCTATGCTGTAAGTATGTATAAGCTACACCCTATACTGTAAGTATGTATAAGCTGCACCCTATACTGTAAGTATGTATAAGCTACACCCTATGCTGTAAGTATGTATAAGCTACACCCTATGCTGTAAGTATGTATAAGCTACACCCTATACTGTAAGTATGTATAAGCTACACCCTATGCTGTAAGTATGTATAAGCTACACCCTATACTGTAAGTATGTATAAGCTACACCCTATGCTGTAAGTATGTATAAGCTACACCCTATACTGTATGTATGTATAAGCTACACCCTATGCTGTAAGTATGTATAAGCTGCACTCTATACTGTAAGTATGTATAAGCTACACCCTATGCTGTAAGTATGTATAAGCTACACCCTATGCTGTATGTATGTATAAGCTACACCCTATACTGTATGTATGTATAAGCTACACCCTATACTGTATGTATGTATAAGCTACACCCTATACTGTATGTATGTATAAGCTACACCCTATACTGTAAGTATGTATAAGCTACACCCTATACTGTAAGTATGTATAAGCTACACCCTATACTGTATGTATGTATAAGCTACACCCTATACTGAAAGTATGTATAAGCTACACCCTATACTGTAAGTATGTATAAGCTACACCCTATACTGTAAGTATGTATAAGCTACACCCTATACTGTAAGTATGTATAAGCTACACCCTATGCTGTAAGTATGTATAAGCTACACACTATACTGTAAGTATGTATAAGCTACACCCTATACTGTATGTATGTATAAGCTACACCCTATACTGTAAGTATGTATAAGCTACACCCTATACTGTATGTATGTATAAGCTACACCCTATACTGTAAGTATGTATAAGCTACACCCTATACTGTATGTATGTATAAGCTACATCCTATGCTGTATGTATGTATAAGCTACACCCTATACTGTATATATGTATAAGCTACACCCTATACTGTAAGTATTTATAAGCTACACAATATGCTGTATGTATAAGCTACACCCTATGCTGTATGTATGTATAAGCTACACCCTATACTGTATGTATGTATAAGCTACACCCTATACTGTAAGTATGTATAAGCTACACCCTATACTGTAAGTATTTATAAGCTACACCCTATACTGTAAGTATGTATAAGCTACACCCTATACTGTAAGTATTTATAAGCTACACCCTATACTGTAAGTATGTATAAGCTACACCCTATACTGTAAGTATGTATAAGCTGCACCCTATGCTGTATGTATGTATAAGCTACACCCTATACTGTATGTATGTATAAGCTACACCCTATACTGTAAGTATGTATAAGCTACACCCTATACTGTAAGTATGTATAAACTACACCCTATACTGTATGTATGTATAAGCTACATCCTATACTGTAAGTATGTATAAGCTACACCCTATGCTGTAAGTATGTATAAGCTACACCCTATACTGTAAGTATGTATAAGCTACACCCTATACTGTATGTATGTATAAGCTACACCCTATGCTGTAAGTATGTATAAGCTACACCCTATACTGTAAGTATGTATAAGCTACACCCTATACTGTATGTATGTATAAGCTACACCCTATGCTGTAAGTATGTATAAGCTACACCCTATACTGTAAGTATTTATAAGCTACACCCTATGCTGTAAGTATGTATAAGCTACACCCTATACTGTAAGTATGTATAAGCTACACCCTATGCTGTATGTATGTATAAGCTACACCCTATACTGTAAGTATGTATAAGCTGCACCCTATACTGTAAGTATGTATAAGCTGCACCCTATACTGTAAGTATGTATAAGCTGCACCCTATACTGTATGTATGTATAAGCTACACCCTATACTGTATGTATGTATAAGCTGCACCCTATACTGTATGTATGTATAAGCTACACCCTATACTGTAAGTATGTATAAGCTGCACCCTATACTGTAAGTATGTATAAGCTACACCCTATACTGTAAGTAAGTATAAGCTACACCCTATACTGTAAGTATGTATAAGCTACACCCTATACTGTAAGTATGTATAAGCTACACCCTATACTGTAAGTATGTATAAGCTACATCCTATACTGTATGTATGTATAAGCTACACCCTATACTGTATGTACGTATAAGCTACACCCTATACTGTAAGTACGTATAAGCTACACCCTATGCTGTAAGTATGTATAAGCTACACCCTATACTGTAAGTATGTATAAGCTACACCCTATACTGTAAGTATGTATAAGCTACACCCTATACTGTAAGTATGTATAAGCTACACCCTATACTGTAAGTATGTATAAGCTACACCCTATACTGTAAGTAAGTATAAGCTACACCCTATGCTGTAAGTATGTATAAGCTACACCCTATACTGTAAGTATGTATAAGCTACACCTACACCCTATACTGTAAGTATGTATAAGCTACACCCTATACTGTAAGTATGTATAAGCTACACCTACACCCTATACTGTAAGTATGTATAAGCTACACCCTATACTGTAAGTATGTATAAGCTACACCTACACCCTATACTGTAAGTATGTATAAGCTGCACCCTATACTGTAAGTATGTATAAGCTACACCCTATCCTGTAAGTATGTATAAGCTGCACCCTATACTGTAAGTATGTATAAGCTACACCCTATACTGTAAGTATGTATAAGCTACACCCTATACTGTATGTATGTATAAGCTACACCCTATACTGTAAGTATGTATAAGCTACACCCTATGCTGTAAGTATGTATAAGCTACACCCTATGCTATAAGTATGTATAAGCTACACCCTATACTGTAAGTACGTATAAGCTACACCCTATGCTGTAAGTATGTATAAGCTACACCCTATACTGTAAGTATGTATAAGCTACACCCTATACTGTAAGTATGTATAAGCTACACCCTATGCTGTAAGTATGTATAAGCTACACCCTATGCTGTAAGTAAGTATAAGCTACACCCTATACTGTATGTATGTATAAGCTACACCCTATACTGTAAGTATGTATAAGCTACACCTACACCCTATACTGTAAGTATGTATAAGCTACACCCTATACTGTATGTATGTATAAGCTACACCCTATACTGTAAGTATGTATAAGCTACACCTACACCCTATACTGTAAGTATGTATAAGCTACACCCTATACTGTAAGTATGTATAAGCTACACCCTATACTGTAAGTATGTATAAGCTACACCCTATACTGTAAGTATGTATAAGCTACACCTACACCCTATACTGTATGTATGTATAAGCTACACCCTATACTGTAAGTACGTATAAGCTACACCCTATGCTGTAAGTACGTATAAGCTACACCCTATGCTGTAAGTATGTATAAGCTACACCCTATACTGTAAGTATGTATAAGCTGCACCCTATACTGTAAGTATGTATAAGCTACACCCTATGCTGTAAGTATGTATAAGCTACACCCTATGCTGTAAGTATGTATAAGCTACACCCTATACTGTAAGTATGTATAAGCTACACCCTATGCTGTAAGTATGTATAAGCTACACCCTATACTGTAAGTATGTATAAGCTACACCCTATGCTGTAAGTATGTATAAGCTACACCCTATACTGTAAGTATGTATAAGCTACACCCTATACTGTATGTATGTATAAGCTACACCCTATGCTGTAAGTATGTATAAGCTACACCCTATGCTGTAAGTATGTATAAGCTACACCCTATACTGTAAGTATGTATAAGCTACACCCTATACTGTAAGTATGTATAAGCTACACCCTATACTGTAAGTATGTATAAGCTACACCCTATACTGTAAGTATGTATAAGCTACACCCTATACTGTAAGTATGTATAAGCTACACCCTATACTGTAAGTATGTATAAGCTACACCCTATACTGTAAGTATGTATAAGCTACACCCTATGCTGTAAGTATGTATAAGCTACACCCTATGCTGTAAGTATGTATAAGCTACATCCTATACTGTAAGTATGTATAAGCTACACCCTATACTGTATGTATGTATAAGCTACACCCTATGCTGTATGTATGTATAAGCTACACCCTATACTGTATGTATGTATAAGCTACACCCTATGCTGTAAGTATGTATAAGCTACACCCTATACTGTAAGTATGTATAAGCTACACCCTATGCTGTAAGTATGTATAAGCTACACCCTATACTGTAAGTATGTATAAGCTACACCCTATACTGTATGTATGTATAAGCTACACCTACACCCTATACTGTATGTATGTATAAGCTACACCCTATACTGTATGTATGTATAAGCTACACCCTATGCTGTAAGTAAGTATAAGCTACACCCTATACTGTAAGTATGTATAAGCTACACCCTATACTGTAAGTATGTATAAGCTACACCCTATGCTGTAAGTATGTATAAGCTACACCCTATACTGTAAGTATGTATAAGCTACACCCTATACTGTAAGTATGTATAAGCTACACCCTATACTGTAAGTATTTGCTACACCCTAAACTGTAAGTATGTATAAGCTACACCCTATACTGTGAGTACGTATAAGCTACACCCTATGCTGTAAGTACGTATAAGCTACACCCTATGCTGTAAGTACGTATAAGCTACACCCTATGCTGTAAGTACGTATAAGCTACACCCTATGCTGTAAGTACGTATAAGCTACACCCTATGCTGTAAGTACGTATAAGCTACACCCTATGCTGTAAGTACGTATAAGCTACACCCTATACTGTAAGTACGTATAAGCTACACCCTATACTGTAAGTACGTATAAGCTACACCCTATGCTGTAAGTACGTATAAGCTACACCCTATACTGTAAGTACGTATAAGCTACACCCTATGCTGTATGTATGTATAAGCTGCACCCTATACTGTTAGTATGTATAAGCTACACCCTATGCTGTAAGTATGTATAAGCTACACCCTATACTGTAAGTATGTATAAGCTACACCCTATACTGTAAGTATGTATAAGCTACACCCTATGCTGTATGTATGTATAAGCTACACCCTATGCTGTATGTATGTATAAGCTACAACCTATGCTGTAAGTATGTATAAGCTACACCCTATACTGTAAGTATGTATAAGCTACACCCTATACTGTAAGTATGTATAAGCTACACCCTATGCTGTAAGTATGTATAAGCTGCACCCTATGCTGTAAGTATGTATAAGCTGCACCCTATACTGTAAGTATGTATAAGCTACACCCTATACTGTATGTATGTATAAGCTACACCCTATGCTGTATGTATGTATAAGCTACACCCTATGCTGTATGTATGTATAAGCTACACCCTATACTGTATGTATGTATAAGCTACACCCTATGCTGTATGTATGTATAAGCTACACCCTTTACTGTAAGTATGTATAAGCTACACCCTATACTGTAAGTATGTATAAGCTACACCCTATACTGTATGTATGTATAAGCTACACCCTATACTGTAAGTATGTATAAGCTGCACCCTATACTGTAAGTATGTATAAGCTACACCCTATACTGTAAGTATGTATAAGCTACACCCTATACTGTAAGTATGTATAAGCTACACCCTATACTGTAAGTATGTATAAGCTACACCCTATGCTGTATGTACGTATAAGCTATACCCTATACTGTAAGTACGTATAAGCTACACCCTATACTGTAAGTACGTATAAGCTACACCCTATGCTGTAAGTACGTATAAGCTACACCCTATGCTGTAAGTACGTATAAGCTACACCCTATGCTGTAAGTACGTATAAGCTACACCCTATACTGTAAGTACGTATAAGCTACACCCTATACTGTAAGTACGTATAAGCTACACCCTATACTGTAAGTATGTATAAGCTACACCCTATACTGTAAGTACGTATAAGCTGCTACACCCTATGCTGTATGTACGTATAAGCTACACCCTATGCTGTAAGTACGTATAAGCTACACCCTATGCTGTAAGTACGTATAAGCTACACCCTATACTGTAAGTACGTATAAGTTACACCCTATACTGTAAGTATGTATAAGCTACACCTACACCCTATACTGTAAGTATGTATAAGCTACACCCTATACTGTAAGTATGTATAAGCTACACCTACACCCTATACTGTAAGTATGTATAAGCTACACCCTATACTGTAAGTATGTATAAGCTACACCCTATACTGTAAGTATGTATAAGCTACACCCTATACTGTATGTATGTATAAGCTACACCTACATCCTATGCTGTAAGTAAGTATAAGCTACACCCTATACTGTATGTATGTATAAGCTACACCCTATACTGTAAGTATGTATAAGCTACACCCTATACTGTAAGTACGTATAAGCTACACCCTATGCTGTATGTATGTATAAGCTACACCCTATACTGTAAGTACGTATAAGCTACACCCTATGCTGTAAGTACGTATAAGCTACACCCTATACTGTAAGTACGTATAAGCTACACCCTATACTGTAAGTACGTATAAGCTACACCCTATACTGTAAGTATGTATAAGCTACACCCTATGCTGTAAGTATGTATAAGCTACACCCTATACTGTAAGTATGTATAAGCTACACCCTATACTGTAAGTATGTATAAGCTACACCCTATACTGTATGTATGTATAAGCTACACCCTATACTGTAAGTATGTATAAGCTACACCCTATACTGTATGTATGTATAAGCTACACCCTATACTGTAAGTATGTATAAGCTACACCCTATGCTGTAAGTATGTATAAGCTACACCCTATACTGTAAGTATGTATAAGCTACACCCTATACTGTATGTATGTATAAGCTACACCCTATACTGTAAGTATGTATAAGCTACACCCTATACTGTAAGTATGTATAAGCTACACCCTATACTGTAAGTATGTATAAGCTACACCCTATGCTGTATGTATGTATAAGCTACACCCTATACTGTAAGTATGTATAAGCTACACCCTATACTGTATGTATGTATAAGCTACACCCTATGCTGTAAGTATGTATAAGCTACACCCTATACTGTATGTATGTATAAGCTACACCCTATACTGTATGTATGTATAAGCTACACCCTATACTGTATGTATGTATAAGCTACACCCTATACTGTAAGTATGTATAAGCTACACCCTATACTGTATGTATGTATAAGCTGCACCCTATACTGTAAGTATGTATAAGCTGCACCCTATACTGTAAGTATGTATAAGCTGCACCCTATACTGTAAGTATGTATAAGCTACATCCTATGCTGTAAGTATGTATAAGCTACACCCTATACTGTATGTATGTATAAGCTACACCCTATACTGTAAGTATTTATAAGCTACACCCTATACTGTAAGTATGTATAAGCTACACCCTATACTGTATGTATGTATAAGCTACACCCTATACTGTAAGTATTTATAAGCTACACCCTATACTGTAAGTATGTATAAGCTACACCCTATACTGTATGTATGTATAAGCTGCACCCTATACTGTATGTATGTATAAGCTACACCCTATGCTATAAGCTACACCCTATACTGTAAGTATGTATAAGCTACATCCTATACTGTAAGTATGTATAAGCTACATCCTATGCTGTAAGTACGTATAAGCTACACCCTATACTGTAAGTATGTATAAGCTGCACCCTATACTGTAAGTATGTATAAGCTACACCCTATACTGTAAGTATGTATAAGCTACACCCTATACTGTAAGTATGTATAAGCTACACCCTATACTGTATGTATGTATAAGCTACACCCTATACTGTATGTATGTATAAGCTACACCCTATACTGTAAGTATGTATAAGCTACACACTATACTGTAAGTATGTATAAGCTACACACTATACTGTAAGTATGTATAAGCTACACCCTATACTGTAAGTATGTATAAGCTACACCCTATACTGTAAGTATGTATAAGCTACACCCTATGCTGTAAGTACGTATAAGCTACACCCTATACTGTAAGTACGTATAAGTTACACCCTATACTGTAAGTATGTATAAGCTACACCTACACCCTATACTGTAAGTATGTATAAGCTACACCCTATACTGTAAGTATGTATAAGCTACACCTACACCCTATACTGTAAGTATGTATAAGCTACACCCTATACTGTAAGTATGTATAAGCTACACCCTATACTGTAAGTATGTATAAGCTACACCCTATACTGTATGTATGTATAAGCTACACCTACATCCTATGCTGTAAGTAAGTATAAGCTACACCCTATACTGTATGTATGTATGTATAAGCTACACCCTATACTGTAAGTATGTATAAGCTACACCCTATACTGTAAGTACGTGTAAGCTACACCCTATGCTGTATGTATGTATAAGCTACACCCTATACTGTAAGTACGTATAAGCTACACCCTATGCTGTAAGTACGTATAAGCTACACCCTATACTGTAAGTACGTATAAGCTACACCCTATACTGTAAGTACGTATAAGCTACACCCTATACTGTAAGTATGTATAAGCTACACCCTATGCTGTAAGTATGTATAAGCTACACCCTATACTGTAAGTATGTATAAGCTACACCCTATACTGTAAGTATGTATAAGCTACACCCTATACTGTATGTATGTATAAGCTACACCCTATACTGTAAGTATGTATAAGCTACACCCTATACTGTATGTATGTATAAGCTACACCCTATACTGTGAGTATGTATAAGCTACACCCTATGCTGTAAGTATGTATAAGCTACACCCTATACTGTAAGTATGTATAAGCTACACCCTATACTGTATGTATGTATAAGCTACACCCTATACTGTAAGTATGTATAAGCTACACCCTATACTGTAAGTATGTATAAGCTACACCCTATACTGTAAGTATGTATAAGCTACACCCTATGCTGTATGTATGTATAAGCTACACCCTATACTGTAAGTATGTATAAGCTACACCCTATACTGTATGTATGTATAAGCTACACCCTATGCTGTAAGTATGTATAAGCTACACCCTATACTGTATGTATGTATAAGCTACACCCTATACTGTATGTATGTATAAGCTACACCCTATACTGTATGTATGTATAAGCTACACCCTATACTGTAAGTATGTATAAGCTACACCCTATACTGTATGTATGTATAAGCTGCACCCTATACTGTAAGTATGTATAAGCTGCACCCTATACTGTAAGTATGTATAAGCTGCACCCTATACTGTAAGTATGTATAAGCTACATCCTATGCTGTAAGTATGTCTAAGCTACACCCTATACTGTATGTATGTATAAGCTACACCCTATACTGTAAGTATTTATAAGCTACACCCTATACTGTAAGTATGTATAAGCTACACCCTATACTGTATGTATGTATAAGCTACACCCTATACTGTAAGTATTTATAAGCTACACCCTATACTGTAAGTATGTATAAGCTACACCCTATACTGTATGTATGTATAAGCTGCACCCTATACTGTATGTATGTATAAGCTACACCCTATGCTATAAGCTACACCCTATACTGTAAGTATGTATAAGCTACATCCTATACTGTAAGTATGTATAAGCTACATCCTATGCTGTAAGTACGTATAAGCTACACCCTATACTGTAAGTATGTATAAGCTGCACCCTATACTGTAAGTATGTATAAGCTACACCCTATACTGTAAGTATGTATAAGCTACACCCTATACTGTAAGTATGTATAAGCTACACCCTATACTGTATGTATGTATAAGCTACACCCTATACTGTATGTATGTATAAGCTACACCCTATACTGTAAGTATGTATAAGCTACACACTATACTGTAAGTATGTATAAGCTACACACTATACTGTAAGTATGTATAAGCTACACCCTATACTGTAAGTATGTATAAGCTACACCCTATACTGTAAGTATGTATAAGCTACACCCTATACTGTATGTATGTATAAGCTACACCCTATACTGTAAGTATGTATAAGCTACACCCTATACTGTAAGTATGTATAAGCTACACCCTATACTGTATGTATGTATAAGCTACACCCTATACTGTAAGTATGTATAAGCTACACCCTATACTGTATGTATGTATAAGCTACACCCTATACTGTAAGTATGTATAAGCTACACCCTATACTGTAAGTATGTATAAGCTACACCCTATACTGTAAGTATGTATAAGCTACACCCTATACTGTAAGTATGTATAAGCTACACCCTATACTGTATGTATGTATAAGCTACACCCTATACTGTAAGTATGTATAAGCTACACCCTATACTGTAAGTATGTATAAGCTGCACCCTATACTGTAAGTATGTATAAGCTGCACCCTATACTGTATGTATGTATAAGCTACACCCTATACTGTATGTATGTATAAGCTACACCCTATACTGTAAGTATGTATAAGCTACACCCTATGCTGTAAGTATGTATAAGCTACACCCTATACTGTAAGTATGTATAAGCTACACCCTATACTGTAAGTATGTATAAGCTACACCCTATACTGTAAGTATGTATAAGCTACACCCTATACTGTATGTATGTATAAGCTACACCCTATACTGTAAGTATGTATAAGCTACACCCTATACTGTAAGTATGTATAAGCTACACCCTATACTGTAAGTAAGTATAAGCTACACCCTATGCTGTAAGTATGTATAAGCTACACCCTATACTGTAAGTATGTATAAGCTACACCTACACCCTATACTGTAAGTATGTATAAGCTACACCCTATACTGTAAGTATGTATAAGCTACACCTACACCCTATACTGTAAGTATGTATAAGCTACACCCTATACTGTAAGTATGTATAAGCTACACCTACACCCTATACTGTAAGTAAGTATAAGCTACACCCTATACTGTAAGTATGTATAAGCTGCACCCTATACTGTAAGTATGTATAAGCTACACCCTATACTGTAAGTATGTATAAGCTACACCCTATACTGTATATATGTATAAGCTACACCCTATACTGTATGTATGTATAAGCTACACCCTATACTGTAAGTATGTATAAGCTACACCCTATGCTGTAAGTATGTATAAGCTACACCCTATGCTGTAAGTACGTATAAGCTACACCCTATGCTGTAAGTACGTATAAGCTACACCCTATACTGTAAGTACGTATAAGCTACACCCTATGCTGTAAGTATGTATAAGCTACACCCTATACTGTAAGTACGTATAAGCTACACCCTATGCTGTAAGTATGTATAAGCTACACCCTATACTGTAAGTATGTATAAGCTACACCCTATACTGTAAGTATGTATAAGCTACACCCTATGCTGTAAGTATGTATAAGCTACACCCTATGCTGTAAGTAAGTATAAGCTACACCCTATACTGTATGTATGTATAAGCTACACCCTATACTGTAAGTATGTATAAGCTACACCTACACCCTATACTGTAAGTATGTATAAGCTACACCCTATACTGTATGTATGTATAAGCTACACCCTATACTGTAAGTATGTATAAGCTACACCTACACCCTATACTGTAAGTATGTATAAGCTACACCCTATACTGTATGTATGTATAAGCTACACCCTATACTGTAAGTACGTATAAGCTACACCCTATGCTGTAAGTACGTATAAGCTACACCCTATGCTGTAAGTATGTATAAGCTACACCCTATACTGTAAGTATGTATAAGCTGCACCCTATACTGTAAGTATGTATAAGCTACACCCTATGCTGTAAGTATGTATAAGCTACACCCTATGCTGTAAGTATGTATAAGCTACACCCTATACTGTAAGTATGTATAAGCTACACCCTATGCTGTAAGTATGTATAAGCTACACCCTATACTGTATGTATGTATAAGCTACACCCTATGCTGTAAGTATGTATAAGCTGCACTCTATACTGTAAGTATGTATAAGCTACACCCTATGCTGTAAGTATGTATAAGCTACACCCTATACTGTAAGTATGTATAAGCTACACCCTATACTGTAAGTATGTATAAGCTACACCCTATACTGTATGTATGTATAAGCTACACCCTATACTGTAAGTATGTATAAGCTACACCCTATACTGTAAGTATGTATAAGCTACACCCTATACTGTAAGTATGTATAAGCTACACCCTATACTGTAAGTATGTATAAGCTACACCCTATACTGTAAGTATGTATAAGCTACACCCTATGCTGTAAGTATGTATAAGCTACACACTATACTGTAAGTATGTATAAGCTACACCCTATACTGTATGTATGTATAAGCTACACCCTATACTGTAAGTATGTATAAGCTACACCCTATACTGTATGTATGTATAAGCTACACCCTATACTGTAAGTATGTATAAGCTACACCCTATACTGTATGTATGTATAAGCTACATCCTATGCTGTATGTATGTATAAGCTACACCCTATACTGTATATATGTATAAGCTACACCCTATACTGTAAGTATTTATAAGCTACACAATATGCTGTATGTATAAGCTACACCCTATGCTGTATGTATGTATAAGCTACACCCTATACTGTATGTATGTATAAGCTACACCCTATACTGTAAGTATGTATAAGCTACACCCTATACTGTAAGTATTTATAAGCTACACCCTATACTGTAAGTATGTATAAGCTACACCCTATACTGTAAGTATTTATAAGCTACACCCTATACTGTAAGTATGTATAAGCTACACCCTATACTGTAAGTATGTATAAGCTACACCCTATACTGTAAGTATGTATAAGCTGCACCCTATGCTGTATGTATGTATAAGCTACACCCTATACTGTATGTATGTATAAGCTACACCCTATACTGTAAGTATGTATAAGCTACACCCTATACTGTAAGTATGTATAAACTACACCCTATACTGTATGTATGTATAAGCTACATCCTATACTGTAAGTATGTATAAGCTACACCCTATGCTGTAAGTATGTATAAGCTACACCCTATACTGTAAGTATGTATAAGCTACACCCTATACTGTATGTATGTATAAGCTACACCCTATGCTGTAAGTATGTATAAGCTACACCCTATACTGTAAGTATGTATAAGCTACACCCTATACTGTATGTATGTATAAGCTACACCCTATGCTGTAAGTATGTATAAGCTACACCCTATACTGTAAGTATTTATAAGCTACACCCTATGCTGTAAGTATGTATAAGCTACACCCTATACTGTAAGTATGTATAAGCTACACCCTATGCTGTATGTATGTATAAGCTACACCCTATACTGTAAGTATGTATAAGCTGCACCCTATACTGTAAGTATGTATAAGCTGCACCCTATACTGTAAGTATGTATAAGCTGCACCCTATACTGTATGTATGTATAAGCTACACCCTATACTGTAAGTATGTATAAGCTACACCCTATACTGTATGTATGTATAAGCTACACCCTATACTGTAAGTATGTATAAGCTGCACCCTATACTGTATGTATGTATAAGCTACACCCTATACTGTAAGTATGTATAAGCTGCACCCTATACTGTAAGTATGTATAAGCTACACCCTATACTGTAAGTAAGTATAAGCTACACCCTATACTGTAAGTATGTATAAGCTACACCCTATACTGTAAGTATGTATAAGCTACACCCTATACTGTAAGTATGTATAAGCTACATCCTATACTGTATGTATGTATAAGCTACACCCTATACTGTATGTACGTATAAGCTACACCCTATACTGTAAGTACGTATAAGCTACACCCTATGCTGTAAGTATGTATAAGCTACACCCTATACTGTAAGTATGTATAAGCTACACCCTATACTGTAAGTATGTATAAGCTACACCCTATACTGTAAGTATGTATAAGCTACACCCTATACTGTAAGTATGTATAAGCTACACCCTATACTGTAAGTAAGTATAAGCTACACCCTATGCTGTAAGTATGTATAAGCTACACCCTATACTGTAAGTATGTATAAGCTACACCTACACCCTATACTGTAAGTATGTATAAGCTACACCCTATACTGTAAGTATGTATAAGCTACACCTACACCCTATACTGTAAGTATGTATAAGCTACACCCTATACTGTAAGTATGTATAAGCTACACCTACACCCTATACTGTAAGTATGTATAAGCTGCACCCTATCCTGTAAGTATGTATAAGCTGCACCCTATACTGTAAGTATGTATAAGCTACACCCTATACTGTAAGTATGTATAAGCTACACCCTATACTGTATGTATGTATAAGCTACACCCTATACTGTAAGTATGTATAAGCTACACCCTATGCTGTAAGTATGTATAAGCTACACCCTATGCTGTAAGTATGTATAAGCTACACCCTATACTGTAAGTACGTATAAGCTACACCCTATGCTGTAAGTATGTATAAGCTACACCCTATACTGTAAGTATGTATAAGCTACACCCTATACTGTAAGTATGTATAAGCTACACCCTATGCTGTAAGTATGTATAAGCTACACCCTATGCTGTAAGTAAGTATAAGCTACACCCTATACTGTATGTATGTATAAGCTACACCCTATACTGTAAGTATGTATAAGCTACACCTACACCCTATACTGTAAGTATGTATAAGCTACACCCTATACTGTATGTATGTATAAGCTACACCCTATACTGTAAGTATGTATAAGCTACACCTACACCCTATACTGTAAGTATGTATAAGCTACACCCTATACTGTAAGTATGTATAAGCTACACCCTATACTGTAAGTATGTATAAGCTACACCCTATACTGTAAGTATGTATAAGCTACACCTACACCCTATACTGTATGTATGTATAAGCTACACCCTATACTGTAAGTACGTATAAGCTACACCCTATGCTGTAAGTACGTATAAGCTACACCCTATGCTGTAAGTATGTATAAGCTACACCCTATACTGTAAGTATGTATAAGCTGCACCCTATACTGTAAGTATGTATAAGCTACACCCTATGCTGTAAGTATGTATAAGCTACACCCTATGCTGTAAGTATGTATAAGCTACACCCTATACTGTAAGTATGTATAAGCTACACCCTATGCTGTAAGTATGTATAAGCTACACCCTATACTGTAAGTATGTATAAGCTACACCCTATACTGTATGTATGTATAAGCTACACCCTATGCTGTAAGTATGTATAAGCTACACCCTATGCTGTAAGTATGTATAAGCTACACCCTATACTGTAAGTATGTATAAGCTACACCCTATACTGTAAGTATGTATAAGCTACACCCTATACTGTAAGTATTTATAAGCTACACAATATGCTGTATGTATGTATAAGCTACACCCTATGCTGTATGTATGTATAAGCTACACCCTATACTGTAAGTATGTATAAGCTACACCTACACCCTATACTGTAAGTATTTATAAGCTACACCCTATACTGTAAGTATGTATAAGCTACACCCTATACTGTAAGTATTTATAAGCTACACAATATGCTGTATGTATGTATAAGCTACACCTTATACTGTAAGTATGTATAAGCTACACCCTATACTGTAAGTATTTATAAGCTACACCCTATACTGTAAGTATTTATAAGCTACACCCTATACTGTAAGTATGTATAAGCTACACCCTATACTGTAAGTATGTATAAGCTACACCCTATACTGTAAGTATGTATAAGCTGCACCCTATGCTGTATGTATGTATAAGCTACATCCTATACTGTATGTATGTATAAGCTACACCCTATACTGTAAGTATGTATAAGCTACACCCTATACTGTAAGTATGTATAAGCTACACCCTATACTGTAAGTATGTATAAACTACACCCTATACTGTAAGTATGTATAAACTACACCCTATACTGTATGTATGTATAAGCTACACACTATGCTGTAAGTATGTATAAGCTACACCCTATGCTGTAAGTATGTATAAGCTACACCCTATACTGTAAGTATGTATAAGCTACACCCTATACTGTATGTATGTATAAGCTACACACTATGCTGTAAGTATGTATAAGCTACACCCTATGCTGTAAGTATGTATAAGCTACACCCTATGCTGTATGTATGTATAAGCTACACCCTATACTGTAAGTATGTATAAGCTACACCCTATGCTGTAAGTATGTATAAGCTACACCCTATGCTGTATGTATGTATAAGCTACACCCTATACTGTAAGTATGTATAAGCTACACCCTATACTGTAAGTATGTATAAGCTACACCCTATGCTGTAAGTATGTATAAGCTACACCCTATACTGTAAGTATTTATAAGCTACACCCTATGCTGTATGTATGTATAAGCTACACCCTATACTGTAAGTATGTATAAGCTACACCCTATACTGTAAGTATGTATAAGCTACACCCTATACTGTAAGTATGTATAAGCTGCACCCTATACTGTAAGTATGTATAAGCTACACCCTATACTGTAAGTATGTATAAGCTACATCCTATACTGTATGTATGTATAAGCTACACCCTATACTGTATGTATGTATAAGCTACACCCTATACTGTAAGTATGTATAAGCTACACCCTATACTGTAAGTAAGTATAAGCTACACCCTATACTGTAAGTATGTATAAGCTACACCCTATACTGTAAGTATGTATAAGCTACACCCTATACTGTAAGTATGTATAAGCTACACCCTATACTGTAAGTACGTATAAGCTACACCCTATACTGTAAGTACGTATAAGCTACACCCTATACTGTAAGTACGTATAAGCTACACCCTATACTGTAAGTATGTATAAGCTACACCCTATACTGTAAGTATGTATAAGCTACACCCTATACTGTAAGTATGTATAAGCTACACCCTATACTGTAAGTATGTATAAGCTACACCCTATACTGTAAGTATGTATAAGCTGCACCCTATACTGTAAGTATGTATAAGCTACACCCTATACTGTAAGTATGTATAAGCTACATCCTATACTGTATGTATGTATAAGCTACACCCTATACTGTATGTATGTATAAGCTGCACCCTATACTGTATGTATGTATAAGCTACACCCTATACTGTAAGTATGTATAAGCTACACCCTATACTGTAAGTAAGTATAAGCTACACCCTATACTGTAAGTATGTATAAGCTACACCCTATACTGTAAGTATGTATAAGCTACACCCTATACTGTAAGTATGTATAAGCTACATCCTATACTGTATGTATGTATAAGCTACACCCTATACTGTAAGTATGTATAAGCTACACCCTATACTGTATGTATGTATAAGCTACACCCTATACTGTAAGTATGTATAAGCTACACCCTATGCTGTATGTATGTATGTATGTATAAGCTACACCCTATACTGTAAGTATGTATAAGCTACACCCTATACTGTAAGTATGTATAAGCTACACCCTATGCTGTATGTATGTATGTATGTATAAGCTACACCCTATACTGTATGTATGTATAAGCTACACCCTATACTGTATGTATGTATAAGCTACACCCTATACTGTAAGTATGTATAAACTACACCCTATGCTGTAAGTATGTATAAGCTACATCCTATACTGTATGTATGTATAAGCTACACCCTATACTGTAAGTATGTATAAGCTACACCCTATACTGTATGTATGTATAAGCTACATCATATACTGTAAGTATGTATAAGCTACACCCTATGCTGTAAGTATGTATAAGCTACACCCTATGCTGTATGTATGTATAAGCTACAACCTATACTGTAAGTATGTATAAACTACACCCTATGCTGTAAGTATGTATAAGCTACATCATATACTGTAAGTATGTATAAGCTACATCATATACTGTAAGTATGTATAAGCTACATCATATACTGTAAGTATGTATAAGCTACACCCTATACTGTAAGTATGTATAAGCTACATCATATACTGTAAGTATGTATAAGCTACACCCTATACTGTAAGTATGTATAAGCTACATCATATACTGTAAGTATGTATAAGCTACACCCTATGCTGTAAGTATGTATAAGCTACACCCTATGCTGTATGTATGTATAAGCTACAACCTATACTGTAAGTATGTATAAGCTACACCCTATGCTGTAAGTATGTATAAGCTACACCCTATAATGTATGTATGTATAAGCTACACCCTATGCTGTAAGTATGTATAAGCTACACCCTATGCTGTAAGTATGTATAAGCTACACCCTATGCTGTAAGTATGTATAAGCTACACCCTATACTGTAAGTATGTATAAGCTACATCCTATGCTGTATGTATGTATAAGCTACACCCTATGCTGTAAGTATGTATAAGCTACACCCTATACTGTAAGTATGTATAAGCTACACCCTATGCTGTATGTATGTATAAGCTACACCCTATGCTGTAAGTATGTATAAGCTACACCCTATACTGTACGTATGTATAAGCTACACCCTATACTGTACGTATGTATAAGCTACACCCTATACTGTAAGTATGTATAAGCTACACCCTATACTGTAAGTATGTATAAGCTACACCCTATACTGTAAGTATGTATAAGCTACACCCTATACTGTAAGTATGTATAAGCTACACCCTATGCTGTAAGTATGTATAAGCTACACCCTATGCTGTAAGTATGTATAAGCTACACCCTATACTGTATGTATGTATAAGCTACACCCTATACTGTATGTATGTATAAGCTACACCCTATACTGTAAGTATGTATAAGCTACACCCTATACTGTAAGTATGTATAAGCTACATCCTATACTGTAAGTATGTATAAGCTACACCCTATACTGTAAGTATGTATAAGCTACACCCTATACTGTAAGTATGTATAAGCTACACCCTATACTGTAAGTATGTATAAGCTACACCCTATACTGTAAGTATGTATAAGCTACACCCTATGCTGTAAGTATGTATAAGCTACACCCTATACTGTAAGTATGTATAAGCTACATCCTATACTGTAAGTATGTATAAGCTACACCCTATACTGTATGTATGTATAAGCTACACCCTATACTGTATGTATGTATAAGCTACACCCTATACTGTATGTATGTATAAGCTACACCCTATGCTGTAAGTATGTATAAGCTGCACCCTATACTGTAAGTATGTATAAGCTGCACCCTATACTGTAAGTATGTATAAGCTGCACCCTATACTGTAAGTATGTATAAGCTACACCCTATACTGTAAGTACGTATAAGCTACACCCTATACTGTAAGTATGTATAAGCTGCACCCTATACTGTAAGTATGTATAAGCTGCACCCTATACTGTAAGTATGTATAAGCTGCACCCTATACTGTAAGTATGTATAAGCTGCACCCTATACTGTAAGTATGTATAAGCTGCACCCTATGCTGTAAGTATGTATAAGCTGCACCCTATGCTGTATGTATGTATAAGCTACACCCTATACTGTATGTATGTATAAGCTGCACCCTATGCTGTATGTATGTATAAGCTGCACCCTATACTGTATGTATGTATAAGCTGCACCCTATGCTGTAAGTATGTATAAGCTACACCCTATGCTGTATGTATGTATAAGCTAAACCCTATGCTGTATGTATGTATAAGCTGCACCCTATACTGTATGTATGTATAAGCTACACCCTATGCTGTAAGTATGTATAAGCTGCACCCTATACTGTAAGTATGTATAAGCTACACCCTATGCTGTAAGTATGTATAAGCTACACCCTATGCTGTAAGTATGTATAAGCTGCACCCTATACTGTAAGTATGTATAAGCTGCACCCTATACTGTATGTATGTATAAGCTACACCCTATGTTGTAAGTATGTATAAGCTACACCCTATGCTGTAAGTATGTATAAGCTGCACCCTATGCTGTAAGTATGTATAAGCTGCACCCTATGCTGTAAGTATGTATAAGCTGCACCCTATGCTGTATGTATGTATAAGCTGCACCCTATACTGTAAGTAAGTATAAGCTGCACCCTATACTGTATGTATGTATAAGCTACACCCTATACTGTAAGTATGTATAAGCTACACCCTATACTGTAAGTATGTATAAGCTACACCCTATGCTGTAAGTATGTATAAGCTACACCCTATACTGTAAGTATGTATAAGCTGCATCCTATACTGTATGTATGTATAAGCTACACCCTATACTGTAAGTATGTATAAGCTACACCCTATACTGTAAGTATGTATAAGCTGCACCCTATACTGTATGTATGTATAAGCTACACCCTATACTGTATGTATGTATAAGCTACACCCTATACTGTATGTATGTATAAGCTACACCCTATACTGTATGTATGTATAAGCTACACCCTATACTGTATGTATGTATAAGCTACACCCTATACTGTATGTATGTATAAGCTACACCCTATGCTGTAAGTATGTATAAGCTGCACCCTATGCTGTAAGTATGTATAAGCTACACCCTATACTGTAAGTATGTATAAGCTACACCCTATACTGTAAGTATGTATAAGCTGCACCCTATACTGTATGTATGTATAAGCTACACCCTATACTGTATGTATGTATAAGCTACACCCTATACTGTATGTATGTATAAGCTACACCCTATACTGTATGTATGTATAAGCTACACCCTATACTGTATGTATGTATAAGCTACACCCTATACTGTATGTATGTATAAGCTACACCCTATACTGTATGTATGTATAAGCTACACCCTATGCTGTAAGTATGTATAAGCTGCACCCTATGCTGTAAGTATGTATAAGCTACACCCTATACTGTAAGTATGTATAAGCTACACCCTATACTGTAAGTATGTATAAGCTACACCCTATACTGTATGTATGTATAAGCTGCATCCTATACTGTAAGTATGTATAAGCTACACCCTATACTGTAAGTATGTATAAGCTACACCCTATACTGTAAGTATGTATAAGCTACACCCAATACTGTATGTATGTATAAGCTGCACCCTATACTGTATGTATGTATAAGCTACACCCTATACTGTAAGTATGTATAAGCTGCACCCTATGCTGTAAGTATGTATAAGCTACACCCAATACTGTATGTATGTATAAGCTGCACCCTATACTGTATGTATGTATAAGCTACACTCTATACTGTAAGTATGTATAAGCTACACCCTATACTGTAAGTATGTATAAGCTACACCCTATACTGTAAGTATGTATAAGCTGCACCCTATGCTGTATGTATGTATAAGCTACACCCTATACTGTAAGTATGTATAAGCTACACCCTATACTGTAAGTATGTATAAGCTACACCCTATACTGTAAGTATGTATAAGCTACACCCTATACTGTATGTATGTATAAGCTGCACCCTATACTGTATGTATGTATAAGCTACACCCTATACTGTATGTATGTATAAGCTACACCCTATACTGTATGTATGTATAAGCTGCACCCTATACTGTAAGTATGTATAAGTTGCACACTATACTGTAAGTATGTATAAGCTGCACCCTATACTGTAAGTATGTATAAGCTACACCCTATACTGTAAGTATGTATAAGCTACACCCTATACTGTATGTATGTATAAGCTACACCCTATACTGTATGTATGTATAAGCTGCACCCTATGCTGTATGTATGTATAAGCTACACCCTATACTGTATGTATGTATAAGCTACACCCTATACTGTAAGTATGTATAAGTTGCACCCTATACTGTAAGTATGTATAAGCTGCACCCTATACTGTAAGTATGTATAAGTTGCACCCTATACTGTAAGTATGTATAAGCTGCACCCTATACTGTAAGTATGTATAAGTTGCACCCTATACTGTAAGTATGTATAAGTTGCACCCTATACTGTAAGTATGTATAAGCTACACCCTATACTGTAAGTATGTATAAGCTACACCCTATACTGTAAGTATGTATAAGCTACACCCTATACTGTAAGTATGTATAAGCTACACCCTATACTGTAAGTATGTATAAGCTACACCCTATACTGTAAGTATGTATAAGCTACACCCTATACTGTATGTATGTATAAGCTACACCCTATACTGTAAGTATGTATAAGCTACACCCTATACTGTAAGTATGTATAAGCTACACCCTATACTGTAAGTATGTATAAGCTACACCCTATACTGTATGTATGTATAAGCTACACCCTATACTGTAAGTATGTATAAGCTACACCCTATACTGCAAGTATGTATAAGCTACACCCTATACTGTAAGTATGTATAAGCTACACCCTATACTGTAAGTATGTATAAGCTGCACCCTATACTGTATGTATGTATAAGCTGCACCCTATACTGTATGTATGTATAAGCTACACCCTATACTGTAAGTACGTATAAGCTACACCCTATGCTGTATGTATGTATAAGCTGCACCCTATACTGTAAGTATGTATAAGCTACACCCTATGCTGTAAGTATGTATAAGCTACACCCTATACTGTAAGTATGTATAAGCTACACCCTATACTGTAAGTATGTATAAGCTGCACCCTATACTGTATGTATGTATAAGCTACACCCTATGCTGTAAGTATGTATAAGCTACACCCTATACTGTAAGTATGTATAAGCTACACCCTATGCTGTAAGTATGTATAAGCTACACCCTATACTGTAAGTATGTATAAGCTGCACCCTATACTGTATGTATGTATAAGCTACACCCTATACTGTAAGTATGTATAAGCTACACCCTATACTGTAAGTATGTATAAGCTGCACCCTATACTGTATGTATGTATAAGCTACACCCTATGCTGTAAGTATGTATAAGCTACACCCTATACTGTAAGTATGTATAAGCTACACCCTATGCTGTAAGTATGTATAAGCTACACCCTATACTGTAAGTATGTATAAGCTACACCCTATACTGTAAGTATGTATAAGCTACACCCTATACTGTATGTATGTATAAGCTACACCCTATACTGTAAGTAAGTATAAGCTACACCCTATACTGTATGTATGTATAAGCTGCACCCTATACTGTAAGTATGTATAAGCTGCACCCTATGCTGTATGTATGTATAAGCTACACCCTATACTGTATGTATGTATAAGCTACACCCTATACTGTATGTATGTATAAGCTACACCCTATGCTGTAAGTATGTATAAGCTACACCCTATACTGTATGTATGTATAAGCTGCACCCTATACTGTAAGTATGTATAAGCTACACCCTATACTGTAAGTATGTATAAGCTACACCCTATACTGTAAGTATGTATAAGCTGCACCCTATACTGTAAGTATGTATAAGCTGCACCCTATACTGTATGTATGTATAAGCTACACCCTATACTGTATGTATGTATAAGCTACACCCTATACTGTATGTATGTATAAGCTACACCCTATACTGTATGTATGTATAAGCTACACCCTATACTGTATGTATGTATAAGCTACACCCTATACTGTATGTATGTATAAGCTACACCCTATACTGTATGTATGTATAAGCTACACCCTATGCTGTAAGTATGTATAAGCTGCACCCTATGCTGTAAGTATGTATAAGCTACACCCTATACTGTAAGTATGTATAAGCTACACCCTATACTGTAAGTATGTATAAGCTGCACCCTATACTGTATGTATGTATAAGCTACACCCTATACTGTATGTATGTATAAGCTACACCCTATACTGTATGTATGTATAAGCTACACCCTATACTGTATGTATGTATAAGCTACACCCTATACTGTATGTATGTATAAGCTACACCCTATACTGTATGTATGTATAAGCTACACCCTATGCTGTAAGTATGTATAAGCTGCACCCTATGCTGTAAGTATGTATAAGCTACACCCTATACTGTAAGTATGTATAAGCTACACCCTATACTGTAAGTATGTATAAGCTACACCCTATACTGTATGTATGTATAAGCTGCATCCTATACTGTAAGTATGTATAAGCTACACCCTATACTGTAAGTATGTATAAGCTACACCCTATACTGTAAGTATGTATAAGCTACACCCAATACTGTATGTATGTATAAGCTGCACCCTATACTGTATGTATGTATAAGCTACACCCTATACTGTAAGTATGTATAAGCTGCACCCTATGCTGTAAGTATGTATAAGCTACACCCAATACTGTATGTATGTATAAGCTGCACCCTATACTGTATGTATGTATAAGCTACACTCTATACTGTAAGTATGTATAAGCTACACCCTATACTGTAAGTATGTATAAGCTACACCCTATACTGTAAGTATGTATAAGCTGCACCCTATGCTGTATGTATGTATAAGCTACACCCTATACTGTAAGTATGTATAAGCTACACCCTATACTGTAAGTATGTATAAGCTACACCCTATACTGTAAGTATGTATAAGCTACACCCTATACTGTATGTATGTATAAGCTGCACCCTATACTGTATGTATGTATAAGCTACACCCTATACTGTATGTATGTATAAGCTACACCCTATACTGTATGTATGTATAAGCTGCACCCTATACTGTAAGTATGTATAAGCTGCACCCTATACTGTAAGTATGTATAAGTTGCACCCTATACTGTAAGTATGTATAAGCTGCACCCTATACTGTAAGTATGTATAAGCTACACCCTATACTGTAAGTATGTATAAGCTACACCCTATACTGTATGTATGTATAAGCTACACCCTATACTGTATGTATGTATAAGCTGCACCCTATGCTGTATGTATGTATAAGCTACACCCTATACTGTAAGTATGTATAAGTTGCACCCTATACTGTAAGTATGTATAAGCTGCACCCTATACTGTAAGTATGTATAAGCTGCACCCTATACTGTAAGTATGTATAAGCTGCACCCTATACTGTAAGTATGTATAAGTTGCACCCTATACTGTAAGTATGTATAAGTTGCACCCTATACTGTAAGTATGTATAAGCTACACCCTATACTGTAAGTATGTATAAGCTACACCCTATACTGTAAGTATGTATAAGCTACACCCTATACTGTAAGTATGTATAAGCTACACCCTATACTGTAAGTATGTATAAGCTACACCCTATACTGTAAGTATGTATAAGCTACACCCTATACTGTATGTATGTATAAGCTACACCCTATACTGTAAGTATGTATAAGCTACACCCTATACTGTAAGTATGTATAAGCTACACCCTATACTGTAAGTATGTATAAGCTACACCCTATACTGTATGTATGTATAAGCTACACCCTATACTGTAAGTATGTATAAGCTACACCCTATACTGCAAGTATGTATAAGCTACACCCTATACTGTAAGTATGTATAAGCTACACCCTATACTGTAAGTATGTATAAGCTACACCCTATACTGTAAGTATGTATAAGCTACACCCTATACTGTAAGTATGTATAAGCTACACCCTATACTGTATGTATGTATAAGCTGCACCCTATACTGTAAGTATGTATAAGCTACACCCTATACTGTAAGTATGTATAAGCTACACCCTATACTGTATGTATGTATAAGCTACACCCTATGCTGTAAGTATGTATAAGCTGCACCCTATACTGTAAGTATGTATAAGCTACACCCTATACTGTAAGTATGTATAAGCTACACCCTATGCTGTAAGTATGTATAAGCTACACCCTATACTGTAAGTATGTATAAGCTGCACCCTATACTGTAAGTAAGTATAAGCTACACCCTATACTGTAAGTATGTATAAGCTACACCCTATACTGTAAGTATGTATAAGCTACACCCTATACTGTAAGTATGTATAAGCTACATCGTATACTGTAAGTATGTATAAGCTACACCCTATACTGTATGTATGTATAAGCTGCACCCTATGCTGTAAGTACGTATAAGCTGCACCCTATACTGTAAGTATGTATAAGCTACACCCTATACTGTAAGTATGTATAAGCTACATCCTATGCTGTAAGTATGTATAAGCTACATCCTATGCTGTATGTATGTATAAGCTACACCCTATGCTGTATGTATGTATAAGCTACACCCTATACTGTATGTATGTATAAGCTACACCCTATACTGTAAGTATGTATAAGCTACACCCTATACTGTAAGTATGTATAAGCTACACCCTATGCTGTAAGTATGTATAAGCTACACCCTATGCTGTAAGTATGTATAAGCTACACCCTATACTGTAAGTATGTATAAGCTACACCCTATCCTGTAAGTATGTATAAGCTGCACCCTATACTGTAAGTATGTATAAGCTACACCCTATGCTGTAAGTATGTATAAGCTGCACCCTATCCTGTAAGTATGTATAAGCTACACCCTATACTGTAAGTATGTATAAGCTACACCCTATGCTGTAAGTATGTATAAGCTACACCCTATGCTGTAAGTATGTATAAGCTACACCCTATACTGTATGTATGTATAAGCTACACCCTATGCTGTAAGTATGTATAAGCTACACCCTATACTGTATGTATGTATAAGCTACACCCTATGCTGTAAGTATGTATAAGCTACATCCTATGCTGTAAGTATGTATAAGCTACACCCTATACTGTAAGTATGTATAAGCTACACCCTATACTGTAAGTATGTATAAGCTACACCCTATGCTGTATGTATGTATAAGCTACACCCTATACTGTAAGTATGTATAAGCTACATCCTATACTGTAAGTATGTATAAGCTACACCCTATACTGTAAGTATGTATAAGCTACACCCTATGCTGTAAGTATGTATAAGCTACACCCTATACTGTAAGTATGTATAAGCTACATCCTATACTGTAAGTATGTATAAGCTACACCCTATGCTGTAAGTATGTATAAGCTACACCCTATACTGTAAGTATGTATAAGCTACACCCTATGCTGTATGTATGTATAAGCTACACCCTATACTGTAAGTATGTATAAGCTACACCCTATACTGTAAGTATGTATAAGCTACACCCTATACTGTAAGTATGTATAAGCTACACCCTATACTGTATGTATGTATAAGCTACACCCTATGCTATAAGCTACACCCTATACTGTAAGTATGTATAAGCTACATCCTATGCTGTATGTATGTATAAGCTACACCCTATGCTGTATGTATGTATAAGCTACACCCTATGCTGTATGTATGTATAAGCTACACACTATACTGTAAGTATGTATAAGCTACACCCTATACTGTAAGTATGTATAAGCTACACCCTATACTGTAAGTATGTATAAGCTACACCCTATACTGTAAGTATGTATAAGCTACACCCTATACTGTAAGTATGTATAAGCTGCACCCTATACTGTAAGTATGTATAAGCTGCACCCTATGCTGTATGTATGTATAAGCTACACCCTATACTGTATGTATGTATAAGCTGCACCCTATACTGTAAGTATGTATAAGCTACACCCTATACTGTAAGTATGTATAAGCTACACCCTATACTGTAAGTATGTATAAGCTACACCCTATACTGTATGTATGTATAAGCTACACCCTATACTGTAAGTATGTATAAGCTACACCCTATGCTGTATGTATGTATAAGCTACACCCTATACTGTAAGTATGTATAAGCTACACCCTATGCTGTAAGAATGTATAAGCTACACCCTATGCTGTAAGTATGTATAAGCTACACCCTATGCTGTATGTATGTATAAGCTACACCCTATACTGTATGTATGTATAAGCTACACCCTATACTGTAAGTATGTATAAGCTGCACCCTATACTGTAAGTATGTATAAGCTGCACCCTATACTGTAAGTACGTATAAGCTGCACCCTATACTGTAAGTATGTATAAGCTACACCCTATACTGTATGTATGTATAAGCTACACCCTATACTGTATGTATGTATAAGCTACACCCTATACTGTAAGTATGTATAAGCTACACCCTATACTGTAAGTATGTATAAGCTACACCCTATGCTGTATGTATGTATAAGCTACACCCTATACTGTAAGTATGTATAAGCTACACCCTATGCTGTAAGTATGTATAAGCTACACCCTATGCTGTATGTATGTATAAGCTACACCCTATACTGTAAGTATGTATAAGCTACACCCTATGCTGTAAGTATTTATAAGCTACACCCTATGCTGTAAGTATTTATAAGCTACACCCTATACTGTAAGTATGTATAAGCTACACCCTATACTGTAAGTATGTATAAGCTACACCCTATACTGTAAGTATGTATAAGTTACACCCTATACTGTAAGTATGTATAAGCTACACCCAATACTGTAAGTATGTATAAGCTACACCCTATACTGTAAGTATGTATAAGCTACACCCTATACTGTAAGTATGTATAAGCTACACCCTATGCTGTAAGTTTGTATAAGCTACACCCTATGCTGTATGTATGGATAAGCTACACCCTATGCTGTAAGTATGTATAAGCTACACCCTATACTGTAAGTATGTATAAGCTACACCCTATACTGTATGTATGTATAAGCTACACCCTATACTGTATGTATGTATAAGCTACACCCTATACTGTATGTATGTATAAGCTACACCCTATACTGTATGTATGTATGTATAAACTACACCCTATACTGTAAGTATGTATAAGCTACACCCTATGCTGTAAGTATGTATAAGCTACACCCTATACTGTATGTATGTATGTATAAGCTACACCCTATACTGTAAGTATGTATAAGCTACACCCTATGCTGTAAGTATGTATAAGCTACACCCTATACTGTATGTATGTATGTATAAGCTACACCCTATACTGTAAGTATGTATAAGCTACACCCTATACTGTAAGTATGTATAAGCTACACCCTATACTGTATGTATGTATAAGCTGCACCCTATACTGTAAGTATGTATAAGCTACACCCTATACTGTAAGTATGTATAAGCTACACCCTATGCTGTAAGTATGTATAAGCTACACCCTATACTGTAAGTATGTATAAGCTGCACCCTATGCTGTATGTATGTATAAGCTACACCCTATACTGTATGTATGTATAAGCTACACCATATGCTGTATGTATGTATAAGCTACACCCTATACTGTATGTATGTATAAGCTACACCCTATACTGTAAGTATGTATAAGCTACACCCTATACTGTAAGTATGTATAAGCTACACCCTATACTGTAAGTATGTATAAGCTACACCCTATGCTGTATGTATGTATAAGCTACACCCTATACTGTAAGTATGTATAAGCTACACCCTATACTGTAAGTATGTATAAGCTACACCCTATGCTGCAAGTATGTATAAGCTACATCCTATACTGTAAGTATGTATAAGCTACACCCTATACTGTATGTATGTATAAGCTACACCCTATACTGTAAGTATGTATAAGCTACACCCTATACTGTAAGTATGTATAAGCTACATCGTATACTGTAAGTATGTATAAGCTACACCCTATACTGTATGTATGTATAAGCTACACCCTATGCTGTAAGTATGTATAAGCTACACCCTATGCTGTAAGTACGTACAAGCTACACCCTATGCTGTAAGTACGTATAAGCTACACCCTATACTGTAAGTATGTATAAGCTACACCCTATACTGTAAGTATGTATAAGCTACACCCTATACTGTAAGTATGTATAAGCTACACCATATGCTGTAAGTATGTATAAGCTACACCCTATACTGCAAGTATGTATAAGCTACACCCTATACTGTAAGTATGTATAAGCTACACCCTATACTGTATGTATGTATAAGCTACACCCTATACTGTAAGTATGTATAAGCTACACCCTATACTGTAAGTATGTACAAGCTACACCCTATGCTGTAAGTACGTATAAGCTACACCCTATACTGTAAGTATGTATAAGCTACACCCTATACTGTAAGTATGTATAAGCTACACCCTATACTGTAAGTATGTATAAGCTACACCATATGCTGTAAGTATGTATAAGCTACACCCTATACTGTAAGTATGTATAAGCTACACCCTATGCTGTACGTATGTATAAGCTACACCCTATACTGTAAGTATGTATAAGCTACACCCTATGCTGTAAGTATGTATAAGCTACACCCTATGCTGTAAGTATGTATAAGCTACACCCTATGCTGTAAGTATGTATAAGCTACACCCTATACTGTAAGTATGTATAAGCTACACCCTATACTGTATGTATGTATAAGCTACATCGTATACTGTAAGTATGTATAAGCTACACCCTATACTGTAAGTATGTATAAGCTACACCCTATGCTGTAAGTATGTATAAGCTACACCCTATACTGTAAGTATGTATAAGCTACATCGTATACTGTAAGTATGTATAAGCTACACCCTATACTGTAAGTATGTATAAGCTACACCCTATACTGTAAGTATGTATAAGCTACACCCTATACTGTAAGTATGTATAAGCTACATCGTATACTGTAAGTATGTATAAGCTACACCCTATACTGTAAGTATGTATAAGCTACATCGTATACTGTAAGTATGTATAAGCTACATCGTATACTGTAAGTATGTATAAGCTACACCCTATACTGTAAGTATGTATAAGCTACACCCTATGCTGTATGTATGTATAAGCTACACCCTATACTGTAAGTATGTATAAGCTACACCCTATACTGTAAGTATGTATAAGCTACATCGTATACTGTAAGTATGTATAAGCTACACCCTATACTGTAAGTATGTATAAGCTACACCCTATACTGTAAGTATGTATAAGCTACACCCTATACTGTATGTATGTATAAGCTACACCCTATGCTGTAAGTATGTATAAGCTACACCCTATACTGTATGTATGTATAAGCTACACCCTATGCTGTAAGTATGTATAAGCTACACCCTATACTGTATGTATGTATAAGCTACACCCTATACTGCAAGTATGTATAAGCTACACCCTATACTGTATGTATGTATAAGCTACACCCTATACTGTAAGTATGTATAAGCTGCACCCTATACTGTAAGTATGTATAAGCTACACCCTATAGTGTATGTATGTATAAGCTACACCCTATACTGTAAGTATGTATAAGCTACACCCTATGCTGTATGTATGTATAAGCTACACCCTATGCTGTATGTATGTATAAGCTACACCCTATACTGTAAGTATGTATAAGCTACACCCTATACTGTATGTATGTATAAGCTACACCCTATACTGTAAGTATGTATAAGCTACACCCTATACTGTAAGTATGTATAAGCTACACCCTATACTGTAAGTATGTATAAGCTACACCCTATACTGTAAGTATGTATAAGCTACACCCTATACTGTAAGTATGTATAAGCTGCACCCTATACTGTAAGTATGTATAAGCTACACCCTATACTGTAAGTATGTATAAGCTGCACCCTATACTGTATGTATGTATAAGCTACACCCTATACTGTAAGTATGTATAAGCTACACCCTATACTGTATGTATGTATAAGCTACACCCTATGCTGTATGTATGTATAAGCTACACCCTATACTGTATGTATGTATGTATAAGCTACACCCTATACTGTATGTATGTATAAGCTACACCCTATGCTGTATGTATGTATAAGCTACACCCTATACTGTATGTATGTATAAGCTACACCCTATGCTGTATGTATGTATAAGCTACACCCTATACTGTATGTATGTATAAGCTACACCTTATACTGTAAGTATGTATAAGCTACACCCTATGCTGTAAGTATGTATAAGCTACACCCTATGCTGTAAGTATGTATAAGCTACACCCTATACTGTATGTATGTATAAGCTACACCCTATGCTGTATGTATGTATAAGCTACACCCTATACTGTATGTATGTATAAGCTACACCCTATACTGTAAGTATGTATAAGCTACACCCTATACTGTAAGTATGTATAAGCTACACCCTATACTGTAAGTATGTATAAGCTACACCCTATGCTGTAAGTATGTATAAGCTACACCCTATGCTGTATGTATGTATAAGCTACACCCTATACTGTAAGTATGTATAAGCTACACCCTATACTGTAAGTATGTATAAGCTACACCCTATACTGTAAGTATGTATAAGCTACACCCTATGCTGTAAGTATGTATAAGCTACACCCTATACTGTATGTATGTATAAGCTACACCCTATGCTGTATGTATGTATAAGCTACACCCTATACTGTAAGTATGTATAAGTTACACCCTACGCTGGTGTTGTTTGTAATATAACATTAATATAGATGGCTTTAAATCTAATTGTAAGTCTTAGAAAACATATATTGCCACCCCCGTACATGCTGAAGCCTCTGTGCCACATAACCCCTGCCAAGCTGGTTGCCACCCAGTAGACAGGATGCTTATCCAACATATAATTGTATATGTGATACCATCCTGATATAAGTATGAGTTTCTAGTAACCCTATAACACATGTGACACCTGGTTTTGATGAGGTTTGTATAATATGTGACCTATATAATATGATAATGCTAATTCTGTAATTATACTGATTGTTCCCTTCGTGTCACGTTAGCTGGCTGCCACCTAATATATACCAGACTTCCTGTAAGACAGAGTGAGGGTCCTCACTTCCAGTCCGGCTCTGAGCGGTGACCTCTAAATGATTAACCAGCCATAGAATAGACTATGGGGTCACTTTATAACAATAGAGTGCCCTAAGTTAGGTACACTATCCTGTGTATATAGTAACTGGAGCTTAAAGCTTGGATACTGGCACTTCCGGTCACGGGACCCACTTCCGGTAGCAGGCCATATAAACAGCTGAGGCCAGGGTGGGAATTACAGCCATTAGCGTGCCATGCCCTGTCACTGCTTCATGTAGGTAAGATCATGTGAACACCTGCCACTAAGCTGCCTATACATTTAAGGTAAAATTGTTACACCTTTAAGTTTGAAGTCTTATATTTCTATGTAGTTCTAGCAAATATTGTGGGTTATGCTTATATTTGATAGCCATATGTTAGAGATAATATATTATAGTTATATCTATGTGTTAGGGGGTTAAACATATTAATAAAAGTATCCATGATCCACAAGAGGGGCCTGTCAGACCTTAATGCCTATACTATTGAATACATCCACATTATAGTATTTCTCAATGATGTTATGAAAAATGATGGCTTGACAAAGGTTCAGATGTACTGAAACATTGGCAATACATATGGGAATATTCAAACAAATCTGGAGAGTGCCTTTCCTTCCTCACATAGAGTAATACCCATATATATTACTGTTAAAATAATTATGGTAATTATGTCCAATGATTTTTTTATTATTTTCATTTGTTTTTTTAATTCATTTTTTTTCATAGACACTACCAATATCCCCCTCCTCTCCACACAACCTCCTTCCCCTAGCCACTCCCTCTCACCTGCCCAACCTCCTTCCCCTAGCCACTCCCTATCACCTGCCCAACCTCCTTCCCCTAGCCATTCCCTCTAACCTGCCCAAACTCCTTCCCCTAGCCACTCCCTCTCACCTGCCCAACCTACTTCCCCTAGCCACTCCCTCTCACCTGCCCAACCTCCTTCCCCTAGCCACTCCCACTCACCTGCCCCACCTCCTTCCCGAAACCATTCCCTCTCACCTGCCCAACCTCCTTCCCCATAGCCACACCCTCTCACCTGCCCAACCTCCTTCCACTAGCCACTCCCTCTCACCTGCCCAACCTCCTTTCCCTAGCCACACCTTCTCAGTTGCCCAACCTCTTTCCCCTAGCCACTACATCTCAACTGCCAACCTCATTCCCCTAGCCACATCTCACCTGCCCAACCTCCTTCCCCTAGCCACTCCCTCTCACCTGCCCAACCTCCTTCCCCTAGCTACTGCCTCTCACCTGCCCAACCTCCTTCCCCTAGCTACTGCCTCTCAGCTGCCCAACCTCCTTCCACTAGCCACTCCCTCTCACCTGCCCAACCTCCATCCCCTGGCTACTGCCTCTCAGCTGCTCAACCTCCGTTCCCTAGCCAATCCCTCTCAACTGCCCAACCTCCTTCCTCTAGCCACTCCCTCTCACCTCCCAACCTCCTTCCCCTAGCCACTCCCTCTCACCATGCGCAACCTCCTACCCCTAGCCACTCCCTCTCACCAGGCACAACCTCCTTCCAATAGCCACTCCCTCTCACCTGCCCAACCACCTTCCCCTAGCCACAACATCTCACCTAACCAACCTCCTTCCCCTAGCCACTCCCTCTCATCTGCCCAACGTCCTGTCCCTAGCCACTCCCTCTCACCTGCCCAACCTCCTTCCCCTAGCCATTCCCTCTCACCTGCCCAACCTCCTTCCCCTAGCCACTCCCTCTTACCTGCCCAACCTCCTTCCCCTAGCCACTACCTCTCACCTGCCCAACCTCCTTCCCCTAGCCACTCCCTCTCACCTGCCCAACCTCAGTCCCTTAACCACTCCATCTCACCAGCCCAACCTCCTTCCTCTAGCCACTCCCTCTTACCAGCCCAACCTCCTTCCCTTAGCCATTCCCTCTTACCTGCCCAACCTCCTTCCCCTAGTCACTCCTTCTCACCTGCCCAACCTCCTTCCCCTAGCCACTCCCTCTCACCTGCCCCACCTCCATACCCTAGCCATTCCCTCTCACCTGCCCAACCTCCTTCCCCTAGCCACTCCATCTCACCAGCCCAACCTCCTTCCTCTAGCCACTCCCTCTTACCTGCCCAACCTCCTTCCCCTAGCCATTCCCTCTTACCTGCCCAACCTCCTTCCCCTAGCCACTCCTTCTCACCTGCCCAACCTCCTTCCCCTAGCCACTCCCTCTCACCTGCCCAACCTCAGTCCCCTGGCTACTGCCTCTCAGCTGCCCAACCTCCGTTCCCTAGCCAATCCCTCTCAACTGCCCAACCTCCTTCCTCTAGCCACTCCCTCTCACCTCCCAACCTCCTTCCCCTAGCCACTCCCTCTCAACATGCGCAGCCTCCTTCCCCTAGCCACTCCCTCTCACCAGGCGCAACCTCCTTCCCCTAGCCACTCCCTCTCACCTGCTCAACCACCTTCCCCTAGCCACAACATCTCACCTAACCAACCTCCTTCCCCTAGCCACTCCCTCTCATCTGCCCAACCTCCTGTCCCTAGCCACTCCCTCTCATCTGCCCAACCTCCTTCCTCTAGCCATTCCCTCTCACCTGCCCAACCTCCTTCCCCTAGCCACTCCATCTTACATGCCCAACCTCCTTCCCCTAGCCACTCCCTCTCACCTGCCCAACCTCCTTCCCCTAGCCACTCCCTCTCACCTGCCCAAGCTCCGTCCCTTAACCACTCCATCTCACCAGCCCAACCTCCTTCCTCTAGCCACTCCCTCTAACCTGCCCAACCTCCTTCCCCTAGCCATTCCCTCTTACCTGCCCAACCTCCTTCCCCTAGTCACTCCTTCTCACCTGCCCAACCTCCTTCCCCTAGCCATTCCCTCTCACCTGCCCAACCTCCTTCCCCTAGCCTTTCCCTCTCACCTGCCCAACCTCCTTACCCTAGCCATTCCCTCTCACCTGCCCAACCTCCTTCCCCTAGCCATTCCCTCTCACCTGCCCAACCTCCTTCCCCTAGCCATTCCCTCTCACCTGCCCAACCTCCTTCCCCTAGCCATTACCTCTCACCTGCCCAACCTCCTTCCCCTAGCCATTCCCTCTCACCTGCCCAACCTCCTTCCCCAAGCCACTCCCTCTCACCTGCCCCACCTCCTTCCCCTAGCCACTCCCTATCAACTGCCCAACCTCCTTCCCCTAGCCACTCCCTCTCACCTGCCCAAGCTCCGTCCCTTAACCACTCCATCTCACCAGCCCAACCTCCTTCCTCTAGCCACTCCCTCTAACCTGCCCAACCTCCTTCCCCTAGCCATTCCCTCTTACCTGCCCAACCTCCTTCCCCTAGTCACTCCTTCTCACCTGCCCAACCTCCTTCCCCTAGCCATTCCCTCTCACCTGCCCAACCTCCTTCCCCTAGCCTTTCCCTCTCACCTGCCCAACATCCTTCCCCTAGCCATTACCTCTCACCTGCCCAACCTCCTTCCCCTAGCCATTCCCTCTCACCTGCCCAACCTCCTTCCCCTAGCCATTCCCTCTTACCTGCCCAACCTCCTTCCCCTAGTCACTCCTTCTCACCTGCCCAACCTCCTTCCCCTAGCCATTCCCTCTCACCTGCCCAACCTCCTTCCCCTAGCCTTTCCCTCTCACCTGCCCAACCTCCTTCCCCTAGCCATTACCTCTCACCTGCCCAACCTCCTTCCCCTAGCCATTCCCTCTCACCTGCCCAACCTCCTTCCCCTAGCCACTCCCTCTCACCTGCCCAACCTCCGTCCCTTAGCCACTCCATCTCACCAGCCCAACCTCCTTCCTCTAGCCACTTCCTCTTACCTGCCCAACCTCCTTCCCTAGCCATTCCCTCTTACCTGCCCAACCTCCTTCCCCTAGCCATTCCTTCTCACCTGCCCAACATCCTTCCCCTAGCCACTCCCTCTCACCTGCCCCACCTCTTTCCCGAAACCATTCCCTCTCACCTGCCCAACCTCCTTCCCCTAGCCACTCCCTCTCACCTGCCCAACCTCCTTCCACTAGCCACTCCCTCTCACCTGCCCAACCTCCTTTCCCTAGCCACACCCTCTCAGTTGCCCAACCTCTTTCCCATAGCCACTACATCTCAACTGCCCAACCTCCTTCCCCTAGCCCCATCTCACCTGCCCAACCTCCTTCCCCTAGCCACTCCCTCTCACCTGCCCAACCTCCTTCCCCTAGCTACTGGCTCTCAGCTGCCCAACCTCCTTCCCCTAGCTACTGCCTCTCAGCTGCCCAACCTCCTTTCCCTAGCCACTCCCTCGCACCTGCCCAACCTCCTTCCCCTAGCCATTCCCTCTCACCTGCCCAAACTCCTTCCCCTAGTCACTCCCTCTTACCTGCCAAACCTCCTTCCCCTAGCCATTCCCTCTTACCTGCCCAACATCCTTCCCCTAGCCACTCCCTCTTACATGCCCAACCTCCTTCCCCAAGCCTCGCCCTCTCACCTGCCCAACCTCCTTTCCCTAGCCACTCCCTCTCACCTGCCCAACCTCCTTACCCTAGCCATTCCCTCTCACCTGCCCAACCTCCTTCCCCTAGCCATTCCCTCTCACCTGCCCAACCTCCTTCCCCTAGCCATTCCCTCTCACCTGCCCAACCTCCTTCCCCTAGCCATTACCTCTCACCAGCCCAACCTTCCCCTAGCCATTCCCTCTCACCTGCCCAACCTCCTTCCCCAAGCCACTCCCTCTCACCTGCCCCACCTCCTTCCCCTAGCCACTCCCTATCACCTGCCCAACCTCCTTCCCCTAGCCATTCCCTCTAACCTGCCCAAACTCCTTCCCCTAGCCACTCCCTCTCACCTGCCCAACCTACTTCCCCTAGCCACTCCCTCTCACCTGCCCAACCTCCTTCCCCTAGCCACTCCCTCTCACCTGCCCCACCTCCTTCCCGAAACCATTCCCTCTCACCTGCCCAACCTCCTTCCCCATAGCCACACCCTCTCACCTGCCCAACCTCCTTCCACTAGCCACTCCCTCTCACCTGCCCAACCTCCTTTCCCTAGCCACACCCTCTCAGTTGCCCAACCTCTTTCCCCTAGCCACTACATCTCAACTGCCAACCTCATTCCCCTAGCCACATCTCACCTGCCCAACCTCCTTCCCCTAGCCACTCCCTCTCACCTGCCCAACCTCCTTCCCCTAGCTACTGCCTCTCACCTGCCCAACCTCCTTCCCCTAGCTACTGCCTCTCAGCTGCCCAACCTCCTTCCACTAGCCACTCCCTCTCACCTGCCCAACCTCCGTCCCCTGGCTACTGCCTCTCAGCTGCTCAACCTCCGTTCCCTAGCCAATCCATCTCAACTGCCCAACCTCCTTCCTCTAGCCACTCCCTCTCACCTCCCAACCTCCTTCCCCTAGCCACTCCCTCTCACCATGCGCAACCTCCTACCCCTAGCCACTCCCTCTCACCAGGCACAACCTCCTTCCCCTAGCCACTCCCTCTCACCTGCCCAACCACCTTCCCCTAGCCACAACATCTCACCTAACCAACCTCCTTCCCCTAGCCACTCCCTCTCATCTGCCCAACGTCCTGTCCCTAGCCACTCCCTCTCACCTGCAAAACCTCCTTCCCCTAGCCATTCCCTCTCACCTGCCCAACCTCCTTCCCCTAGCCACTCCCTCTTACCTGCCCAACCTCCTTCCCCTAGCCACTACCTCTCACCTGCCCAACCTCCTTCCCCTAGCCACTCCCTCTCACCTGCCCAACCTCAGTCCCTTAACCACTCCATCTCACCAGCCCAACCTCCTTCCTCTAGCCACTCCCTCTTACCAGCCCAACCTCCTTCCCCTAGCCATTCCCTCTTACCTGCCCAACCTCCTTCCCCTAGTCACTCCTTCTCACCTGCCCAACCTCCTTCCCCTAGCCATTACCTCTCACCTGCCCAACCTCCTTCCCCTAGCCACTCCCTCTCACATGCCCCACCTCCATCCCCTAGCCATTCCCTCTCACCTGCCCAACCTCCTTCCCCTAGCCACTCCCTCTCACCTGCCCAACCTCCTTCCCCTAGCCATTCCCTCTAACCTGCCCAACCTCCTTTCCCTAGCCACTCCCTCTCACCTGCCCAACCTTCTTCCCCTAGCCACTTCCTCTCACCTGCCCAACCTCCTTCACCTAGCCACTCCCTCTCACCTGCCCCACCTCCTTCCCGAAACCATTCCCTCTCACCTGACCAACCTCCTTCTCCAAGCCACTCCCTCTCACCTGCCCAACCTCCTTCCACTAGCCTCTCCCTCTCACCTGCCCAACCTCCTTTCCCTAGCCACACCCTCTCATTTGCCCAACCTCTTTCCCATAGCCACTCCATCTCACCAGCCCAACCTCCTTCCTCTAGCCACTCCCTCTTACCTGCCCAACCTCCTTCCCCTAGCCATTCCCTCTTACCTGCCCAACCTCCTTACCCTAGCCACTCCCTCTCACCTGCCCAACCTCAGTCCCCTGGCTACTGCCTCTCAGCTGCCCAACCTCCGTTCCCTAGCCAATCCCTCTCAACTGCCCAACCTCCTTCCTCTAGCCACTCCCTCTCACCTCCCAACCTCCTTCCCCTAGCCACTCCCTCTCAACATGCGCAGCCTCCTTCCCCTAGCCACTCCCTCTCACCAGGCGCAACCTCCTTCCCCTAGCCACTCCCTCTCACCTGCTCAACCACCTTCCCCTAGCCACAACATCTCACCTAACCAACCTCCTTCCCCTAGCCACTCCCTCTCATCTGCCCAACCTCCTGTCCCTAGCCACTCCCTCTCATCTGCCCAACCTCCTTCCTCTAGCCATTCCCTCTCACCTGCCCAACCTCCTTCCCCTAGCCACTCCATCTTACATGCCCAACCTCCTTCCCATAGCCACTCCCTCTCACCTGCCCAAGCTCCGTCCCTTAACCACTCCATCTCACCAGCCCAACCTCCTTCCTCTAGCCACTCCCTCTAACCTGCCCAACCTCCTTCCCCTAGCCATTCCCTCTTACCTGCCCAACCTCCTTCCCCTAGTCACTCCTTCTCACCTGCCCAACCTCCTTCCCCTAGCCACTCCCTCTCACCAGCCCAACCTCCTTCCCCTAGCCACTCCCTCTCATCTGCCTCACCTCCTTCCCCTAGACATTCCCTCTCACCTGTCCAACCTCCTTCCCCTAGCCACTCCCTCTCACCTGCCCAACCTCCTTCCCCCAGCCATTCCATCTAACCTGCCCAACCTCCTTAACCTAGCCACTCCCTCTCACCTGCCCAACCTACTTCCCCTAGCCACTTCCTCTCACCTGCCCAACATCCTTCCCCTAGCCACTCCCTCTCACCTGCCCCACCTCCTTCCCGAAACCATTCCCTCTCAACTGCCCAACCTCCTTCCCCTAGCCACTCCCTCTCACCTGCCAAACCTCCTTCCACTAGCCACTCCCTCTCACCTGCCCAACCTCTTTTCCCTAGCCACACCCTCTCAGTTGCCCAACCTCTTTCCCATAGCCACTACATCTCAACTGCCCAACCTCCTTCCCCTAGCCACATCTCACCTGCCCAACCTCCTTCCCCTAGCCACTCCCACTCACCTGCCCAACCTCCTTCACCTAGCTACTGGCTCTCAGCTGCTCAACCTCCTTCCCCTAGCTACTGCCTCTCACCTGCCCAACCTCCTTTCCCTAGCCACTCCCTCTCACCTGCCCAACCTCCTTACCCTAGCCATTCCCTCTCACCTGCCCAACCTCCTTCCCCTAGCCATTCCCTCTCACCTGCCCAACCTCCTTCCCCTAGCCTTTCCCTCTCACCTGCCCAACCTCCTTCCCCTAGCCATTACCTCTCACCTGCCCAACCTCCTTCCCCTAGCCATTCCCTCTCACCTGCCCAACCTCCTTCCCCTAGCCACTCCCTCTCACCTGCCCAACCTCCGTCACTTAGCCACTCCATCTCACCAGCCCAACCTCCTTCCTCTAGCCACTTCCTCTTACCTGCCCAACCTCCTTCCCCTAGCCATTCCCTCTTACCTGCCCAACCTCCTTCCCCTAGCCATTCCTTCTCACCTGCCCAACATCCTTCCCCTAGCCACTCCCTCTCACCTGCCCCACCTCTTTCCCGAAACCATTCCCTCTCACCTGCCCAACCTCCTTCCCCTAGCCACTCCCTCTCACCTGCCCAACCTCCTTCCACTAGCCACTCCCTCTCACCTGCCCAACCTCCTTTCCCTAGCCACACCCTCTCAGTTGCCCAACCTCTTTCCCATAGCCACTACATCTCAACTGCCCAACCTCCTTCCCCTAGCCACATCTCACCTGCCCAACCTCCTTCCCCTAGCCACTCCCTCTCACCTGCCCAACCTCCTTCCCCTAGCTACTGGCTCTCAGCTGCCCAACCTCCTTCCCCTAGCTACTGCCTCTCAGCTGCCCAACCTCCTTTCCCTAGCCGCTCCCTCGCACCTGCCCAACCTCCTTCCCCTAGCCATTCCCTCTCACCTGCCCAAACTCCTTCCCCTAGTCACTCCCTCTTACCTGCCAAACCTCCTTCCCCTAGCCATTCCCTCTTACCTGCCCAACATCCTTCCCCTAGCCACTCCCTCTTACATGCCCAACCTCCTTCCCCAAGCCTCGCCCTCTCACCTGCCCAACCTCCTTTCCCTAGCCACTCCCTCTCACCTGCCCAACCTCCTTACCCTAGCCATTCCCTCTCACCTGCCCAACCTCCTTCCCCTAGCCATTCCCTCTCACCTGCCCAACCTCCTTCCCCTAGCCATTCCCTCTCACCTGCCCAACCTCCTTCCCCTAGCCATTACCTCTCACCTGCCCAACCTCCTTCCCCTAGCCATTCCCTCTCACCTGCCCAACCTCCTTCCCCAAGCCACTCCCTCTCACCTGCCCCACCTCCTTTCCCTAGCCACTCCCTCTCACCTGCCCCACCTTCTTCCCGAAACCATTCTCTCTCACCTGCCCAACCTCCTTCCCCTAGCCACTCCCTCTCACCTGCCCAGCCTCCTTCCACTAGCCACTCCCTCTCACCTGTCCAACCTCCTTTCCCTTGCCACTCCCTCTCAGTTGCCCAACCTCTTTCCCGTAGCCACTACATCTCAACTGCCCAACCTCCTTCCCCTAGCCACATCTCACCTGCCCAACCTCCTTCCCCTAGCCACGCCCTCTCACCTGCCCAACCTCCTTCCCCTAGCAACTGCCTCTCACCTGCCCAACCTCCTTCCCCTAGCTACTGCCTCTGAGCTGCCCAACCTCCTTCCCCTAGCCACTCCCTCTCACCTACCCAACCTCCTTCCCCTAGCTACTGCCTCTCAGCTGCCCAACCTCCGTTCCCTAGCCACTCCCTCTCAAAAGCCCAACCTCCATCCTCTAGCCACTCCCTCTCACCACCCAACCTCCTTCCCCTAGCCACACCCTCTCACCATGCACAACCTCTTTCCCCTAGCCACTCCCTCTCACTATGCGCAACCTCCTTCCCCTAGCCACTCCCTCTCACCTGCCCAACCTCCTTCCCCTAGCCACAACAGCTCACCTGTCCAACCTCCTTCCTCTAGCCACTCCCTCTCACCTGCCCAACCTCCGTCCCTTAGCCACTCCATCTCACCAGCCCAACCTCCTTCCTCTAGCCACTCCCTCTTACCTGCCCAACCTCCTTCCCCTAGCCATTCCCTCTTACCTGCCCAACCTCCTTCCCCTAGCCACTCCTTCTCACCTGCCCAACCTCCTTCCCCTAGCCACTCCCTCTCACCTGCCCAACCTCAGTCCCCTGGCTACTGCCTCTCAGCAGCCCAACCTCCGTTCCCTAGCCAATCCCTCTCAACTGCCCAACCTCCTTCCTCTAGCCACTCCCTCTCACCTCCCAACCTCCTTCCCCTAGCCACTCCCTCTCACCATGCGCAACCTCCTTCCCCTAGCCACTCCCTCTCACCAGGCGCAACCTCCTTCCCCTAGCGACTCCCTCTCACCTGCTCAACCACCTTCCCCTAGCCACAACATCTCACCTAACCAACCTCCTTCCCCTAGCCACTCCCTCTCATCTGCCCAACCTCCTGTCCCTAGCCACTCCCTCTCACCTACACAACCTCCTTCCTCTAGCCATTCCCTCTCACCTGCCCAACCTCCTTCCCCTAGCCACTCCATCTTACATGCCCAACCTCCTTCCCCTAGCCACTCCCTCTCACCTGCCCAACCTCCTTTCCCTAGCCACTCCCTCTCACCTGCCCAACCTCCGTCCCTTAACCACTCCATCTCACCAGTCCAACCTCCTTCCTCTAGCCACTCCCTCTTACCTGCCCAACCTCCTTCCCCTAGCCATTCCCTCTTACCTGCCCAACCTCCTTCCCCTAGTCACTCCTTCTCACCTGCCCAACCTCCTTCCCCTAGCCACTCCCTCTCACCAGCCCAACCTCCTTCCCCTAGCCACTCCCTCTCACCTGCCTCACCTCCTTCCCCTAGACATTCCTTCTCACCTGTCCAACCTCCTTCCCCTAGCCACTCCCTCTCACCTGCCCAACCTCCTTCCCCCAGCCATTCCATCTAACCTGCCCAACCTCCTTCCCCTAGCCACTCCCTCTCACCTGCCCAACCTACTTCCACTAGCCACTTCCTCTCACCTGCCCAACATCCTTCCCTAGCCACTCCCTCTCACCTGCCCCACCTCCTTCCCGAAACCTTTCCCTCTCACCTGCCCAACCTCCTTCCCCTAGCCACTCCCTCTCACCTGCCCAACCTCCTTCCACTAGCCACTCCCTCTCACCTGCCCAACCTCCTTTCCCTAGCCACACCCTCTCAGTTGCCCAACCTCTTTCCCATAGCCACTACATCTCAACTGCCCAACCTCCTTCCCCTAGCCACATCTCACCTGCCCAACCTCCTTCCCAAAGCCACTCCCTCTCACCTGCCCAACCTCCTTCACCTAGCTACTGGCTCTCAGCTGCCCAACCTCCTTCCCCTAGCTACTGCCTCTCAGCTGCCCAATTTCCTTTCCCTAGCCACTCCCTCTCACCTGCCCAACCTCCTTCTCCTAGCCATTCCCTCTCACCTGCCCAAACTCCTTCCCCTAGTCGCTCCCTCTTACCTGCCAAACCTCCTTCCCCTAGCCATTCCCTCTTACCTGCCCAACATCCTTCCCCTAGCCACTCCCTCTTACCTGCCCAACCTCCTTCCCCAAGCCACGCCCTCTCACCTGCCCAACCTCCTTCCCCTAGCCACTCCCTCTCACCATGCGCAACCTCCTTCCCCTAGCCACTCCCTCTCACCTGCCCAACCTCCGTCCCCTAGCCACTCCATCTCACCAGCCCAACCTCCATCCCCTAGCCATTCCCTCTCAACTGCCCAACCTCCATCCCCTAGTCACTCCCTCTCACCTGTCCAACCTCCTTCCTCTAGCCACTCCCTCTCACCTGCCCAACCTCTTTCCTCTAGCCACTTCCTCTCACCTGCCCAACCTCCTTCCCCAACCACTCCCTCTCACCTGCCCAACCTCCATCCCCTATCCACTCCCTCTCACCTGCCCAACCTCCTTCCTCTAGCCACTCCCTCTTACCTGCCCAACCTCCTTCCCCTTGAAACTCCCTCTTACCTGCCCAACCTCCTTCCCCTAGCCACTCCATCTCACCAGCCCAACATCCTTCCCCTAGCCACTCCCTCTTACCTGCCCAACCTCCTTCCCCTAGCCACTCCTTCTCACCTTCCCAACCTCCTTCCCCTAGCCATTCCCTCTCACCTGCCCAAACTCCTTCCCCTAGCCACTCCCTCTCAACTGCCCAACCTCCTTCCCCTAGCCACTCCCTCTCTCCTGCCCAATCTCCTTCCCCTAGCCATTCCCTCTCACCTGCCCAACCTCCTTCCCCTAGCCACTCACTCTCACCTTACCCAACATCCTTCCCCTAGCCACTCCCTCTAATCTGCCCAACCTCCTTCCCCTAGCCACTCCCTCTCACCTGCCCCACCTCCTTCCCCTAGCCATTCCCTCTCACCTGCCCCACCTCCTTCCCCTAGCCACTCCCTCTCACCTGCCCCACCTCCTTCCCCTAGCCACTCCCTCTCACCTGCCCAACCTCCTTCTTTTAGCCACTCCCTCTCACCTGCCCAACCTCCTTCCTCTAGCCACTCCCTCTTACCTGCCAACCTCCTTCCCCTTGAAACTCCCTCTTACCTGCCCAACCTCCTTCCCCTAGCCATTCCCTCTTACCTGCCCAACCTCCTTCTCCTAGCCACTCCCTCTCATCTGCCCAACCTCCTTCCCCTAGCCACTCCCTCTCATCTGCCCTACCTCCTTCCCCTAGCCACTCCCTCTCACCTGCCCCACCTCCTTCCCCTAGCCATTCCCTCTCACCAGCCCAACCTCCTTCCCCTAGCCACTCCATCTCACCTGCCCAACCTCCTTCCCCTAGCCACTCCCTCTCACCTGCCCAACCTCCATCCCCTAGCCATTCCCTCTCACCTGCCCAACCTCCATCCCCTAGTCACTCCCTCTCACCTGCCCAACCTCCTTACCCTAGCCCCTCCCTCTCACCTGCCCAACCTCCTTCCCCTAGCCATTCCCTCTCACCTGCCCAACCTCCTTCCTCTAGCCACTCCCTCTCACCTGCCCCACCTCCTTCCCCTAGCCATTCCCTCTCACCTGCCCAACCTCCTTCCCCTAGCACAACCTCCTTCCCCTAGCCCCTCCCTCTCACCTGCCCAACCTCCTTCCTCCAGCCACTCCCTCTTACCTGCCCAACCTTCTTCCGATTGAAACTCCCTCTTACCTGCCCAACCTCCTTCCCCTAGCCATTCCCTCTTACCTGCCCAACCTCCTTCCCCTAGCCACTCCCTCTCAACTGCCCAACCTCCTTCCCCTAGCCACTCCCTCTCACCTGCCCAACCTCCTTCCCCTAGCCATTCCCTCTCACCTGCCCAACCTCCTTCCCCTAGCCACTCCCTCTCACCTGCCCAACCTCCTTCCCCTAGCCACTCCCTCTCATCTTCCCAACCTCCTTCCCCTAGCTTCTCCCTCTCACCTGCCCCACCTCCTTCACATAGCCATTCCCTCTCACCTGCCCAACCTCCTTCCCCTAGCCACTCCCTCTCACCTGCCCAACCTCCTTCCCCTAGCCACTCCCTCTCACCTGCCCAACCTCCTTCTTTTAGACACTCCCTCTCACCTGCCCAACCTCCTTCCTCTAGCCACTCCCTCTTACCTGCCAACCTCCTTCCCCTTGAAACTCCCTCTTACCTGCCCAACCTCCTTCCCCTAGCCATTCCCTCTTACCTGCCCAACCTCCTTCTCCTAGCCACTCCCTCTCACCTGCCCAACCTCCTTCCCCTAGCCACTCCCTCTCACCTGCCCAACCTCCGTCCCCTAGCCACTCCATCTCACCAGCCCAACCTCCTTCCCCTCGCCACTCCCTCTTACATGCCCAACCTCCTTCCCCTAGCCATTCCCTCTTACCTGCCCAACCTCCTTCGACTAGAAACTCCTTCTCACCTGCCCAATCTCCTTCCCCTAGCCACTCCCTCTCATCTGCCCAACCTCCTTCCCCTAGCCACTCCCTCTCACCTGACCAACCTCCTTCCCCTAGCCATTCCCTCTCACCTGCCCAACCTCCTTCCCCTAGCCACTCCCTCTCACCTGCCCAACCTCCTTCCCCTAGCCCCTCCCTCTCACCTGCCCAACCTCCTTCCCCTAGCCATTCCCTCTCACATATATATACAGCTTCCTCAGTGCTTCTGTCATATATATATATATATATATATATATATATATATATATACAGCTTCCTCAGTGCTTCTGTCATATATATATATATATATATACAGCTTCCTCGGTGCTTCTGTCATATATATATATATATATATATATATATACAGCTTCCTCAGTGCTTCTGTCATATATATATATATATATATATATATATATATATATATATATATATACAGCTTCCTCAGTGCTTCTGTCATATATATATATACAGCTTCCTCAGTGCTTCTGTCATATATATATATATATATATATACAGCTTCCTCAGTGCTTCTGTCATATATATATATATATATATACAGCTTCCTCAGTGCTTCTGTCATATATATATATATATATATATATATATATATACAGCTTCCTCAGTGCTTCTGTCATATATATATATATATATATATATATACAGCTTCCTCAGTGCTTCTGTCATATATATATATATATATATATATATACAGCTTCCTCAGTGCTTCTGTCATATATATATATATATATACAGCTTCCTCAGTGCTTCTGTCATATATATATATATATATATATATATATATATATACAGCTTCCTCAGTGCTTCTGTCATATATATATATATATATATATATATATACAGCTTCCTCAGTGCTTCTGTCATATATATATATATATACAGCTTCCTCAGTGCTTCTGTCATATATATATATATATATACAGCTTTCTCAGTGCTTCTGTCATATATATATATATACAGCTTCCTCAGTGCTTCTGTCATATATATATATATACAGCTTCCTCAGTGCTTCTGTCATATATATATATATATACAGCTTCCTCAGTG